>JAFVLL020041008.1:45190-77058 GCA_021397915.2 Tor tambroides
GAAATGAGCTCATTTTGTGCATAAAATTGTAAAATTTCTCAGTTTAAACATTTATGTTATCTATGTTCTATTGTGAATAAACTATTGGCTCATTTTATTTCAAATTCTTTTAGTTTTAATTTTATTCAAATTAAAATAAAAAAATAAATAAATAAAAAAAACCTCCCAACATTTCCAGAATTTGGGATGTAAATAACATGCAAGGGTCTAAAACGTTACATTCAATTCACACTTAAGTATTTTCTTTTAAAGTATTTTTTTCCACAATATGTACTTTTTTTATAAAGTATGCTAGAGTGCAGTTTTTCCACAAGATTATATAAAATTGTGCTAATTAAAATAATACAATAAATAAAGTAAAATATACTATAAATATTAGATGAAAAAAATAAAACAAACTAAAATAAAATCTTAACAGAATTTTAAAAAGTAGATAAATAAATAAAAATAAACAACAAAAAGAAGAATAAGAAAAGCCTCTTTGAAATAAATACTATGATAGTATATAATACTAAATAGCACTGCATCATTATCATTCTAGCGTATTTCAGTTATGATGGCTATACTTTTAGGAAATTGTACAAAATATAGTTATATTTTTTGGAAAAGTTTATTCATGACTCTGTCCACTTACCTGCTAAGCCTTCATTTACTGTAAACACATTTCCTGTTTGTTCATAAACACTGAGGGTCATGTATTATTGTCTGTGTAGTAATTGACAGCATGTGATACATTGGCTGCCCTCATGTCATGTCAGAAAGATCATATTCAAGAGAAGTAGTGCACATAAACATTGCCAATTTGCAACTGAATTACAAATGGAAAACTTGTTGGTGTGAATCATGCATGAACTATTTGGTCTTGGTCAGTTATAAATACATTCCCAGCTAACAAACACATATTTTAACTTAATTCCATTAAGTTATGATTTTTTTTATGTTCTCTTAATGTTCAAAACTATTTTAAAAACATTTTTTTTCTTGGCTATGCATTAGCAAAAACATTAAACGATCTTTGTTCCACCAAACAAAGAAAGTCATACAGATTTGGAACAAAGTGAGGGTGAGTAAATGATGGCACAATTTTCATTTTGGGTTGTACAGTCTGTTTAAATATGATAATTCCAACATGACATGAAGTCAACAGTAGACATTAGTTTGAAAAAGCATGAATATGCCTTTAAGGACTCTAGAGACTTTCAGAAAAGTTTCAGTTTCACATAGACGCCCTCCTTCCCGTCTCTTGATTTCTTGCAGGCACTCAAGCCAACGTCCTCCAGGAAGCCCACGTGCCCATTATCAGCGATGCAGTGTGCAATGGCCCGGATTATTATGACAACCAGGTCACAACCACCATGTTCTGTGCCGGTTATGAGAAAGGAGGAACCGACTCCTGCCAGGTATCTGCCACTCAGCTCTGACCTCATCAGCAGCACATGCCCACTAGAGGGCGACATTCATAACTAGTATGCATGATGTGGCTGTGTGGAATAATGAAGTGATATGAGATACTGTCTCTCATATGATGTCAGGGGGACAGCGGTGGTCCTTTCGTAGCTGCAGATGTGCTGTCTAAGACCAGCCGCTATCGTTTGCTGGGCGTAGTGAGCTGGGGCACCGGCTGTGCCATGGCCAAAAAGCCTGGCGTCTACACACGTGTGTCACGCTTTCTGCCCTGGATATCCACAGCCATGAGGGTGAGTGATGCAGAATCACACTTCAACAGAATGTCTATATAACATAAAAGCAAACTTCCTCTCACATTTGCCTCCATAGATGTATGAAAACTCCCCAGGAGTGCACAAAATGGCACGGGCGGTCACACCATAGCCATTCAGAGTGGAAAAATGTTTAATATGAGACTGAAATGTTGCCTGTTGAGGTCAGATGTGTTGCTCGGATCAGTCTGAGATCAGACGTCTGGTGTTGATCAGATGTTCTGTGATGATCAACCTGTCCCAAGGACAATATCTGACTCACGGAGGCCAAGAACCATTTCTGAAGCTGTACTTTGGGTAAATATGTTTATGAACATAGCATGTGTTATTAACATAGAATATGCTATTTTTATATATATATAGATTAGTGCTGTCAAACGATTAATCGCATCCAAAATAAAAGTTTTGTTTACATAATATGTGTGTACACTGTGTATACTTATTATGTATATATAAATATATAAATGTACATACATGTAAATATTTTCTAAATATATAGTGTATGTGTGTGTATTTTACATATACATAATAAATATACACAGTACACATACATATGTAAACAAAAACTTTTATTTTGGATGCGATTAATCACGATTAATCGTTTGACAGCACTAATATATATATATATATATATATACAGTGCCTCCACTACCTTAAGTACCTTTGACAATATGGTTGTATGGTTGTGAAAATTAATCTGCATTGTTTATCCTTTTGATCTTTCACTCAAAATTCTAACCTATCATTGAAGTAAAACAACAGAAATTGGGGAGAAAATCCCATGATGAAATAAATGTTTTTCTCCAATGAATGTTGGCCACAATTATTGGCACCCCTAGAAATTCTTATGAGTAAAATATCTCTGAAGTATATTCCCATTCATATTTACATTTTTAGCACACCAGGGTGACTAGGAGCATGAAATTGTCCAGCCATTTCACAGGATTATAAATATGTGACCCTGGAAAACCAGTCTTAAGTCGCTGGGGTATATTTGTAGCAATAGCCAAAAATACACTGTACGGGTCAAAATTATTGATTTTTCTTTTATGCCAAAAATCATTAGGACATTACGTAAAGATCATGTTCCATGAAGATATTTTGTAAATTTCCTACTGTAACTATATCAAAACTTAAATTTTGATTAGGTAATTATCCATTGCTAAGAACTTCATTTGGACAACTTTAAAGGTGATTTTCTCAATATTTAGATTTTTTTGGCACCCTCAGGATTCCAGATTTTCAAATAGCTGTATCTCAGTCAAATATTGTCCTATCCTAACAAACCATACATCAAATTTTATTTATTCAGCTTTGATGTATAAAGCAATTTCGAAAATGACCCTTTATGATCATTTTGTGGTCCAGGGTCACATATGAGGAACACAAATGTCAGCTTCCCTTAATCATCCATCACAAGGAGTAAAACCTAAGAATATAGTTCTGATGTGCAGAACAAGATTGCTGAGCATCACAAATTAGAAAGTGGCTGTAAGAAAATAGTTAAAGCATTGAAAATCCCCATTTTCATCATCAGGGCAATAATTAAGAGGTTCCAATCAACTAAAAATGTTAAAAATCTGCCTTGAAGAAGACATGTGTCTATATCGTCCTAATGCACGGTGAGGAGGAGAGTTTGAGTGGCTAAAGACTCTCCAAGGATCACAGCTGGAGAACTGTAGAGATTAGTTGAGTCTCGGAGTCAGAAAACCTTAAAAAAAAAAAAATCAAACAGCCCCTACATCACCACATGTTGTTCGGGAGGGTTTCAAGAAAAATTCTCCTAGCTCATCCAAAAACAAACTCCAGCAAATTCAGTTGTCAGACATGACTGGAACTTCAAATGGCACTGGCTTCTATGGTCACGTGAAACTAAAAAAAAAAGGAAGAGCTTTTTAGCAGCAAACCCACCAGATGAGTTTAGTACAAACAGGGATAAAAAAAGTACCCCATGTCCACGGTTAAATATACTGATGGATCTTTAATATTGTGGGCCTGTTTTTCTGCCAGAGGTCCTGGACATCTTGTTCAGATGCATGGCATCATGGATTCTATCAAATACCAACAGATAAAAAATCTAAACCTGACTGCCTCTGTTAGAAATCTTATAATGGGCCGTGTTTGGATCTTCCACCAGCACAACAATGGGTCACTGAGCACAAAATGAATCTTTTACCATGGCTGTCCCTGTCCTCTGACCTGAACCCTACAGAAAATGCGTGGGGTGAACTGAAGAGAAGAAGTACTAACATGGAGCTGTGAATCTGAAGGATCTGGAGAGATTCTGTATGAAGGAATGGTCTCTGATCTCTTATCAGGTGTTCTCCAAACTCTTCAGGCATTATAGGAGAAAACTCAGAGCTGTTACCCTGGGAAAAGGACGTTGCAATAATTGGGTGCCAATAATTGTGGCCAACATGAACTAGAAAAAGCATTTCACAATGAGATTTTCTCCCCACTTTCAATTGTTTTACTTCAATGATAGGTTGGAATTTTGTGAATGAAAGATAAAAAGGATAAACAATGAAGATTTATTTTCACAGCCGCCTTTGCTCATATTTACCAAGGGTGCCAATATTAGTGGATGGCACTGCATATATATATATATATATATATATACACACACACAGGTCCTTCTCAAAAAATTAGCATATTGTGAAAGTTCATTATTTTCTGTAATGTACTGATAAACATTAGACTTTCATATATTTTTGATTCATTACACACAACTGAAGTAGTTCAAGCTTTTTATTGTTTTAATATTGATGATTTTGGCATACAGCTCATGAAAACCCAAATTCCTATCTCAAAAATTAGCATATTTCCCCATCCGACCAATAAAAGTATGTTTAATACAAAAAAAAAAAAAAAAAAGTCAACCTTCAAATAATTATGTTCAGTTATGCACTCAATACTTGGTCAGAATCCTTTGCAGAAATGACTGCTTCAATGCGGCGTGGCATGGAGGCAATCAGCCTGTGGCACTGCTGAGGTGTTAAGTGGAGGCCCAAGATGCCGATAGCGGCCTTAAGCTCATCCAGAGTGTTGGGTCTTGCGTCCCTCAACTACAATATCCCACAGATTCTATGGGTTCAGGTCAGGAGAGTTGGCAGGCCAATTGAGCACAGTAATACCATGGTCAGTAAACCATTTACCAGTGGTTTTGGCACTGTGAGCAGGTGCCAGGTCATGCTGAAAAATGAAAGCTTTATGGAGATGAAGATTTTCAGCAGATGGAAGCATGAAGTGCTCCAAAATCTCCTGATAGCTAGCTGCATTGACCCTGCCCTTGATAAAACACAGTGGACCAACACCAGCAGCTGACATGGCACCCCAGACCATCACTGACTGTGGGTACTTGACACTGGACTTCAGGGCATTTGGCATTTCCCTCTCCCCCAGTCTTCCTCCAGACTCTGGCACCTGATTTCCGAATGACATGCAAAATTTGCTTTCATCTGAAAAAAGTACTTTTGGACCACTGAGCAACAGTCCAGTGCTGCTTCTCTGTAGCCCAGGTCAGGCTTGCCGCTGTTCTTGCCCAAAAGTGGCTTGACCTGGGGAATGCGGCACCGTAGCCCATTTCCTGCACACGCCAGCACGGTGGCTCTGGATGCTTCTACTCCAGACTCAGTCCACTGCTTCCGCAGGTCCCCCAAGGTCTGGAATCGTCCTTCTCCACAATCTTCCTCAGGGTCCGGTCACCTCTTCTCGTTGTGCAGCGTTTTCTGCCACACTTTTTCCTTTCCACAGACTTCCCACTGAGGTGCCTTGATACAGCACTCTGGGAACAGCCTATTCGTTCAGAAATTTCTTTCTGTGTCTTACCCTCTTGCTTGAGGGTGTCAATGTAGATGGCCTTCTGACAGCAGTCAGGTCGGCAGTCTTACCCATGAGATTGCGGTTTTGAGTAATGAACCAGGCTGGGAGTTTTTAAAAGCCTCAGGAATCTTTTGCAGGTGTTTAGAGTTAATTAGTTGATTCAGATGATTAGGTTAATAGCTCGTTTAGAGAACCTTTTCATGATATGCTAATTTTTTGAGATAGGAATTTTGGGTTTTCATGAGCTGTATGCCAAAATCATCAATATTAAAACAATAAAAGGCTTGAACTACTTCAGTTGTGTGTAATGAATCTAAAATATATGAAAGTCTAATGTTTATCAGTACATTACAGAAAATAATGAACTTTATCACAATATGCTAATTTTTTGAGAAGGACCTGTATATATATATATATATATATATATATATATATATATATATATAAATATATAAATACACATACTGTATTATTTCCCATCACACAAAAACGTAAATGAAAAATTCATATTTTTAGAGTATAGGGTATTTTTATCCTACTTTATTACAGGTTTGTACAGAATGTATGGTAGCAAAACAAATTAAATCCATTGTCATGTTCAGCTCAGATTGCAAAAATGTTGTTATTCCTTTACCTGTAAAAAAAAAAAAAAAAAAAAAAAAATGAAAACGTATTTTTCTGTTAATTTAAATAATATAATGCTATACGAAAAGACATAATATAGTCTCCAGACAGGAACATACGCAAAAAATACAATTTATTTTTAGCACAATCCTAAATCTGATAAGGACTCTCAACTTTATATCAATCTACAGTATTTATCTCAATTTTGTTTACTAGTGGCACAGGTACAGTACAGTATGATACATAAGTCAAATCTGTAGTACATGAACTTATAAGAAGGATTTTGCTGAGTAATACAGGCCTTTGTGAAATGTGCCATGATTAAATTTGTACTTCAATAGGTTTTATAAATTGAAATGGCCAGAACGGTGACATTTGAAAATGTTTCATGAAAACCTCACTTTCATGTGTTTTACATGTAATATATTTTATTTCCTCTTCTTTTTTCTTGAAAGATGGGTTAAGCATTGATGTGATGAGCACTAAATGTAAAGATACAAACCAAAGACTGGTTTAGAAAGCAGTATGAATAAACTCATCGCTGTGGCAGTCAGTATTGTTGCTTATATTGTTGTACATATGAATAGCTTCCTTACTACGCGATGCACTGTTTAATTCAATTTTATGTCTAATTGTATGTTAAGCTGCTACATTGTTATCCAGATTTTGTACCATAACCTTCTGAGTAACATTATGTAATAATTTGGTAGCTCTTTAGGACTGTTGAATATGACAACAATAAAACTCAAACAGCATTTAGCTTTTATTCTATAAATGTGCTTATTTTCTGTTTTCATGTTCATGAAACTGTTATGAATATACGTACAATACAGAAATTCTGACTTTTGATATATAGTAATCTCACTACTTTTTCTTTTCAGTTCTTTTCAACCAAATACAAATGCTGCACCCATAAAATGACTTTTCAGTGCTGAAATAAAGACTTAATTTTTTTATATAAAAAAGTAATAATTTGTGGTTATTTTGTTTGTGCTATACAAACTTGACATAAAATCATCTAAGCATGTAAACATTTAAATATATGCTTATAAATATATTAAATAAAAATATTTGTCTTTGCTGTGTGATAATGTACAGGTATATATCTAATGTGTGTGTGTGTGTGTGTGTGTGTGTATATATATATATATATATATATATATATATATATATATATATATACACACAGTATAAATAAATACTTATAAATAATTTATTTTTTATTTTAATAAAAACCTATTCATTTGTGGTTACTTTTGTTTGTGCTATATATATATATATATATATATATATATATATATAAAACAAACACACATTTATATATTATAAATAAAGTACTTATTAATTAATTAATTAATTAATGTACTTATTTTTGTTTGTGCTTTAGAAACATGACACACACACATATATATATATATTTTTTTTCTTAATTGCTTTATTATTATTATTAATTCAGTAGTAGAAGTAATAACAACAACAACAACAACAACAATATTAATAATAATAATAATAATAAGGTAATGTGTATTTTAGTTATTGCAATCCTGTTAACAGCTCTAATGTTAGACTCTTATTATTATTATTTTTTTTAATTCGGTTTAATCTTTATTAAAGGTTTGTACAAATGAATGCAACGCATATCAAATCTGAATGCGTGCAAGATAACTCCTTCATTCATAAAAACTACCTGGGATCCATGGAACCATTGCTGGGTGGAAAAAATGTGTCTTTCTGGCTGATGTAAATTTTAGTTTTGGCAGTAAAATGCCTTATACTCAAATAGCAGTTCAGTAATGCTAGGAGGAAGGGAAAGCATAAAGAAATCAGTGCTAAGCACACAAGGTAGTGTAAAGAGAGCGACGCGCGTGGCTGTAAAGGTTGGAACAGGGTATGTCCCAGCCCAGCCTAAAACATTCTTGGAAGAGGTCCTTGCAAATGATCATCCTCCATCCGACAGGGTGTTTTTCAGCGCATTGTCTACTGAGAAAGAGCACAGCTCTCATCCGCTCCGCTACTGAGATATCGCCTGAGGGACTGGTCCAGCAGAGAGGGCTTTTCTTGGCCCTGTGACGACTGATGAAATGAGAAGGATGAACTCCCAAACCGCTGTCCATCTGATGTGGCTTCTGATTTTAGTGCTACAGTTTGCTTCGCTTACAAAAGGTCTGTTTTTAGATTTCATTTTAATGCTTACAGTTGACTGTTTTATGATAGATATGGATAGTTCACTTTAATTGACTTTTAAACGTAAGTTCAATATGCTGTTGCGTTTAATAGAACAATACAAACAGCTATTGGTAAAGAAGGATGTTTCAATCTTTTGTATTGTTCAATGGCTCGAAATGAGAGTATTTGACCATTTCCCCTTTAATCTGATTTTTTGTTTATATTTGGACTTTATTGACTAGTTTGTGTACAGGTGTGGTCATTAGAATAGTCAAGTTCATCATTTCTTAGTCAAATGAGTGAAACACTCCTCCTTACACTTTTGCTTCTCTGCTCTGCTTTAGGCCTGAATCACTTTATAGTTCCTCAGAATTTGACCTCGGAGACCGGAAAAACT
The DNA here is from genome assembly GCA_021397915.2 of Tor tambroides. Classification (NCBI taxonomy): domain Eukaryota; kingdom Metazoa; phylum Chordata; class Actinopteri; order Cypriniformes; family Cyprinidae; genus Tor; species Tor tambroides. The sequence continues at coordinate 53,918 of JAFVLL020041008.1, forward strand.
GTCACCTTTGAATGTGGTGTTGGTGGATTGAACGGGCATAAAATCCGGTTTTACATTATGGGTTCAAAGGTCAATGATTCTTTGTCTTGTCCAGGAGACAAAACCAAGTACTTGCCTGCTCAGGTGACTTCTCTTTAAATTATTGTGGTGCACATACTGTACACTAGCAGTCGAGTTTGGATACACCTATCATTAGGACTCTCTTCAACATTTCAGAATCATCCAAATTAGGAAACAACACAAATGGAGCAATTAACGATCAAAACCAGATGAAAAAGTAGCCAGACTTTACTTACACTCTTAAAAATAAAGGTTCCAATTGGGTGTTTCCATAGCAGTGCAATAGAAGAACAGTTTTTGGTTCTCCAAAGAACATTTCAGTGATCAGTGAAAATGATACAAAATAGGGCTCAAAACTCTAGTTTTATTTATTTTATTTTACCCTTAGAAAATTGTCAACGTTATTACAATTATTCCAAACTAACCTCAGTAAAGTCTAAACCGTTTTTTTTTTTATTTTATTTTTTTTATAATTTGTAGTTATTGATGAGCATATGAATTAAACTTTCATAAGTCAAATAAAAAATATTTCATTTTTCTACAATGAGGAGTGTAAATGGATGAGCTTGACAAAAACAGAAAACATTTACTGTCATTTCCTTGCTGTCATAAATTTATGGAATGTGTCATTTAATCATGAAAAAATGTTAAATTTTTTTAAAATTTTATTTTTACTAATTTTTTAATAATTTCATTTTTATATTTTTCCATAATTAAAAATTCATAACATATTTTAACGTGTTTTTGTATATATTTGAACTTTTTTTTTTTATTTTGACTATATCTAATATATTTTTTAAGAAATAGAGTTATTTTCATTTCTCAGTTGTAAAATCATAGTGCCCTTAAATTATATTAAACCATTAATCTTCCTCTTTTCATCAGTCAATGAAAGCCTACTGTTATACAAAATCTATCGGAGACGTAGCTGCTTGGGAAGTCGCCGGAACATCAGAAGATGACAATGGCACAATTTTTTTGTGCAAAGTCAATGAGCTAGATGACAAAATCGGTCACCTTTATGTGTATGGTATGTTACTAGCAATTAAAAATGTGTGTCAATGTGAACAGACACTTGTCTTCAAGTCTCTCTCTCTCTCTCTCTGTGTGTTTCTTTCAGAGAATGATTCCTACTACGCTAAGCTCATTGGATACGTGATTGGAGGATTTTTAGCCGGCCTCATTACCATCGTTGTGGCTTATATCCTGTTGAAAAGATCAGAGAAAGTACAGCATTGCTTCAGTAAGTTTCTCATTTCTCATGTACTTTGCACATTCGATTCTAAATGTTTTACTCACTGGAATACATGAAGAGATACAGACAGATAGTTTCTAAAGTTTGGTCTTGTTCTGCGTTTTTAGGGTCAGTGGGTGGAATCCAAGATGACGTGCAATCGCCACAATCTAAGCAATACTGAAACCCCTCACATGCTCCTTACGAACAAATGTGGATTTGAAGGGCTAATAATAACATAGCACAAACATCGTAATATAATATATGTAATATACAACACACAATTAGTTTCTATAGATTTGAATGAAGGCCTGTGTTTCTCAAGTTTCAGTCTTGTCCAGTAGAGGGCGTCTTCACTTCTCTGTTCACAGACATTAATGTTTTACTTTCTCATGTTCCTGGTTCAAAACCCTTTTTTTGGTCATAGAGAAACATTTTAAGTTACTATCATAACTATATTTCAATAACTAACCCTAATTTACACTTAAATCAGAGGGATATGATCCAGGAATATGTTCTATTGGCTAATCCGCTTTAAGCATCAAGCACCTTTTAATAATGTTTATCATACAAATACAAAGATTGGATTATTTATTCATGGATCTGCTGTTTAATGAATAGTCAAGTACTCTGTGTCATTGTCATGCTGATTACAATATGCATTTATTTTAGGTAGTTGTTTTTTATTTTCAGTGTAATGGAAATTAGGCACAATTTTGACTGATTTCATTTCATTTTATACTGCTTTAAGAGGCTAGGTGACAAAATTCACAGCACACAAATGAGGCTTTTGGGTTGCGTTGAGTAGATCAATAGTAGATGGGTCAATATTGACACAGGTGGTTCGCTGCACCCTGGAACGGCCGTGTTTCTATTGTACAACGCTTTTCATAGTAGATATCAGTCCGTGAGCATTTAATCTTAAAGGGCTCAGAAACTGTGCATTTAAGCCTGTTTTGAAGCTTTGACAATTTGCATATGTGCTCTGGCATTTGTAAACACTCAAGAAGTCACATTACAGCGCACAAAAACCATCTGCTTTAGCTCACAGTCACACTTAAGTTCAATGTTGTATGATATTTTCAGAATGTGCTCATATCAATAAAAACTGTAAACGTCCTTGTAAACATCTGAAATGTAGATGAGAGCATTTCAAATCAGATGGTCAAATCTAAAACATTTATTTTATGTTATTTTTGGTTTAATTTTGACTTTATTTTAATGCTTTCTGTTCTCCTGAGAGACTCCAATGCTGTTTGTGTAATAATAATCATAGTAATTGAATTAACCTATTATTTTCGTTTCAAATTCTTGTAATATGTTCCACTGACCTTATCAAAACCCAGCAGACAGATATTATTGAGGCTTCTACTCTCTGTTTTATCAGCATGTACTTTTCAAAAGGTGATTATCTTGTATAGAGACTTTTGTTTGGGGTCAGTTTGACCTCGGTATAAATACATTTTAGAATAATACAATAAAACGAATAAAAATCAACAAGTGGCAGGTGTGTATTTCTACGGTGTACACCAACTAAAAAATTTAAATGTGAAAATTCATTGCATTTACTAAAGGTGTTTCTAAAACCCCTGATAGATAATAGTTTTTCATGGAGGATTTTAACATGTTCAAATTTTATTTATAACCAGTTCTTAAAAGATTCAGAAAAGTCACCCTAAACTGAAAATGTTATGCTCAAATCAGTCAGCAGATTTATATCTTTATATTTTGTAAGTCTTGATATATGTTACATTTTTTAATATTTATTTATTTTTTTTATGGTGTTTGGGCCATCATCACAGTAAAATAAAGATGAAAGAGTCACATAAGCGGAGAGTTTCTGCGTGTAATTTTTCAGTTGACTGCTCCTGATCCGTGTGTTTGCTGGAGATGCCCCAGAGAGCTGCTCCTCCCTGACTGCCTGTCCAGGCTTGAATACTGCGGTTAGGACATATCATTTCTTTTGTAATGGTGCAGTAGGGCAGATATTTGTTCTCTATGTTCATGACTGTAATTGGTACTGTAAAAAAAAAATATTCCCATAAATTCCATTTATGTGACCCTGGACCATAAAACCAGTCTTAAGTCGCTGGGGTATATTTGTAGCAATAGCCAAAAATACATTGTATGGGTCAAAATTATCCATTTTTCTTTTATGCCAAAAATCATAAGGATATTAAGTAAAGATCATGTTCCATGAAGATATTTTGTAAATCTCTTACCGTAAATATATCAAAACTTCATTTTTGATTAGTAATACGCATTGCTAAGAAACTCATTCGGACAACTTTAAAGGTGATTTTCTCAATATTTAGATTTTTTTGCACCCTCAGATTCCAGATTTTCAAATAGTTGTATCTCAACCAAATATTGTCCTATCCTAACAAACCATACATCAATGGAAAGCTTCTTTATTCAGCTTTCATGTGATGTATAAATCTCAGTTTCGAAAAATTGACACTTAAGACTGGTTTTGTGGTCCAGGGTCACATATGTATATAAATACACACACACACCCACCCACCCACACGCACAATGTAAAACTATTTTATATAGATATAGATCATTTTTATTACAATATTTCAATATTCTTATATTTTTCCCCATAAATGTAATACAAAATTTCTTCAGAAATGTAAAAAACAAATGTCATATATTTTGTCTCTTTCTACACACACACATACATATTTATTTATATACAATATATTGCAAAATATTTATATATTTTATAATGTATAACATTATAATTTTTTTTAGATTTCTATTTATTTGTTTAACATGCATAATATATTATATATAATATATATCTCTTATAAAAAGATTTATATATACAATATATATCATATGTATTTTATATATAAATATATATTGTATATCTATTATTATAATTTTTTATATTCCTACATTTTTTCCTGTGTTTTTTTTATTTATTTAAAGTGAAACAATATTTCGTGCAAATGGTTTTTAAAAATTTGTCTAAACATTAATTTTGCTGCTAGCTTATTAAGGTAACATTCTAATTCAAAATCAAGTGCAAATGATGTATGTCCTTCTATAGGTTGAACCAAACAGAGAGCCAGTAATGCCTTGCACCCTTCAAAGTGTTCACGTAATGTGCTCTGCCCTTCAGAGTGATGCTCACTTCTGGCCACAGTGTCACATTACTGGTGACTGTTGGGTAAAGGGCATCAGCTTTAATGCCTATAGTAAAGAACATTTAAAGGACACTGATTTGTAGGTGTACTCATGTCAGCCTCCATCTTAAACAACTTTTAAGCTGTGTGTAATTCATCAACACGCAGGTCATGTTTTGGGCAAAACAGTGGACATGATGATGTGATGATGCACACACCCAAAATGCATCGATCTGATATGCTGTGCTGTGTTTATGTGTATACAGTGAGGAGGAGTTTTCTTTAAAGGTTATAGAAAAGACAGAAAGGTTGTGAGATCAGCCCACCTGAGGAGCCTCATCCAACATCTACTGCTCACAGAGCCACCAGTTCCTCTGCTAAGGTAAGATCAGGGTCTTCTGATATATAGGATTGTGCTAAATGTGACATGGGAATGATGCAATGAAGAACTACTTCCTTTAATGGTATTTACTTATCTCGCATTCCAGTGTGGATCTTTGGAAAATCTTCATTAATGTTTGATTCATTAATTCATTGATTCATTTAATACATAATCCGAGCTCAGAGTTGTTCGTTTAAGTAAAAATTAACAGGGATTAGATAAAGATTCTGTCTCAGAATCACGTCGATAGATGAAAGTGACCTCACATCTGCCATTTTGGATATGTGGACTTTTCGAGAACTGTTTTACATGGAAGTCCTGTAAATATTCCCTAGAAAGCCTTGTTTAAAAGGATAATTCATGCAAAAATGAAAATTCTGTCATCATTTACTCACCCTCAAGTTGTTCCGAGTTTCTTTCTTCTGTTAAACACAAAAGAAGATATTTAAAAAAGACTGTTAATAACCAAACAGTTGCTGGAGCCACTGACGTCTGAACTATGGAAAAAAATACAATGGAAGTCAATGGCCACCAGCAACTGTTTGGTTATCAACAATATTCAAAATCTATTTTGTGTTCAACAGAAGACAGAAACTCATACAGGTTTGGAACAACTTGAGGGTGAGAGCACAGTCCGAATTTTCATTCTTGAGTGAACAAAAATGGCATCCAGACTTCAGGGCCCATGTGTGGACAGTGAGATCGAGAAAGCGCTGAACTACAAATCCAAAGCATTTCCAGACGATTCTATAACCAGAGAAGGTGGGAGGGCAAACTTTCCAAAACACCTCCAGGCATTCAAGGGTACACCAGCAGTGTCCTGGGACGTGCTGCGTCCCGACTGCGTCGACCCACGCTTTCTGTTTACTTTCAAAACACGAGTGCTGTTTTCTCTCAGCTGCACTTACAGCTGGAGTTTCTTAACAAACATTCCTCATCTCACTGTTGACCTGTACATGGGAACGGAACATATTCCATCTAATTATATGTGCTGCAAGTAGCCAACATGATTATCAGGCATTATGCTGATGTATACTGATAAATTATCTCAAAATAAATCCGTTTAATATGTTTAAGGGGGAAAATGAACAAAACAGTTTTTCTCATCAGTTGTCATCAAATTTTTGTCATCTTTTCCTCACTCTCATGATGTTCCAAACCTGCGTGACTTTATTTTTTGGTGTTTTTAAAGAAATCTTGGACACTTATAATGAATTCGATATAATGAAGCTGAATTGGGGACTGGAGCTCCAAGCTCCAAAATTATGCATAAAAGCATCATAAGGTAGTCTGTATGACTTGTGGATGGTTTTCTTAAGTCGCTTTATGTAAGAAATAGACCTAAATTTAAGTCGTCATTCACTTACATTCTACCACTTCAGTGTACTGACCAGATGATTCAGTTAGTGAGTTTAAGAGAACCGAATCAGACTGAACCGAAAACTGTTGTGTGATCAGAATCAACTGATTTGTTAAAAAGATATGAGTCAAAAGTTTTTTGTTATGAACTCATGATTGCACCAGAGCTTGGCTTCAAATGACTTACAAAATTCATATGAATCACTTTTATGATTCATTTTGGAACACCGGTCCTCATTTACTGTCATTATATTGGGTTTCAAATGACATGAGGCATTTTCAGGAAACTGTAGTTCAATTTTGAGTAAAATATTACTGTAAGACAAAAATATATTGTCTGATTGAATGTGTGTGTGTGTGTGTCTTTGATCAGGAGGGGTAAAAATGAGCCAGCTCACAGAACTAGTTCTTCTTACAGGTAAGTCATGACTATTTATGTACACAGTAAAGGTCACAGACAGATCTGTGCCCTTGGGCCTGAAGGTCAAGCCTTCAAAGACTTTCTATCCACATTTACAGTATACTAGGACTTAATGATTTGATGGAAGAAAAAAATAATAGCTTTTTATTAAATTAAATAGTAAATTATTAAAAACAAAATTAAGTTCTCATTACAATATATATACACAGTATATTTTAGGATATACAGAAATCAAGGTTTTATTTTTTAACTGAAACAGCTTATTTATTTTACAGAACAAAATATATATTTTTATTCTAAATCTTGAAAAAATGTATTAGTTTGGTAATGTCAAAGTATTTTCTTCTTTGTGTATGATTTTTCACAAATCTTTATTTTCATTTACAGTCTTCTTGGCACTCTTCGGTCAAGCTGAAGCAAGTAAGGCAAAAGAGTTTCTTTGTTTGTTTTTATTCGTCTGTAATGCTATTTAACTTTTGAGCCTATCAGTCTCATGCGTTAAGAACATCAGTTTTCTGGCTTCTTTATATATTCAAGAGCAATCTAACTTTTCTCCTTTTTTTGGCATTTTTAGATCCTTTCGTTTACAGTAAGTACTCTGAGGCAGATGCTCAGGAGATCCTAATAATATAATATTTATTATATATTTTTATAATAAATATATAAATGTATAAATATAAATGTATAATAATATATAATTTTGTATGTATTTTTAAGCTAGATTAAACAGTCTTAAAATGCTTCTGTTTTTAGACTATGAGGCGCTGAGGATCGGGGGTTTGATCTTCACAGCCCTGCTTGTAGCCGGAGGGGTTGGAGTTTTGTGTTGTAAGTAGCTCTGAATTTTTACACATGCATTATCAATCTAACAAAAACCTTATGTTTGACATTATATGCAGAAAGAGTAACAGATTGTTCTCTTCACAGGGGGGCAGTGCAAACCAAAAAGAAAGTAGGTCACCTGTTCTCACTGTCATATTCACATAAAATCATGTACATTTTGAAATCAAAATATTATTTATGATTAATAGAGAAAAATGCTATAATTACTGCATCTCTTTTGACATAGGGATGATGAAGACGCAAGCAAAATTTAAAGATCAGGGACTTCATCTGCTGAAACTTTCCATTGGATTTTTGACTGAGTAGAAGACTGTTTTTGTTTTCTGTCTAGAAACTGCTGATGGCTAACTAGCTTCACTTCTCACCTGTACTTTATTTTATTGTTGATTTTCCATTATTTCAATATTTTTCAACCATTTAATTTATGCATTAATCACAGTCCCTGCCCAAAAAACTGAGCTGCTGAATTTGAATTTTGAATTTGGAGAATTATTCTATAAATTTTAGCGATCTCTCAAAGTGGCACTTTAATAAACATTCTCAGCTATGGGCCTGCAAAATTGCATGTGTTGTCATTTTTTATGCCTGAATTTATTTTTTGGATGAGAGATGCAAGACGAAAGTCAAATGTTTTTTTGTTTTGTTTTTTTGTAGTAGGAATCAAAGTACAATCAATCAAATGCTGAAATGCATTATTAAAACATAGAGGGAAGATTTTAAATAAATAAATAAATAAATAAATAAATAAATAAATAAATAAAAGTGCTTAATTTTTATATTTATTTGACTTGTTTCTCAGTGTTGCATACATTGAAATCCAGGCATAAAATTACCAGTAACTTTTCGGTTAAGTTTACACACATTTACTCCAACCCTAAAACAAAACACAATACGATGTGTAGTTTAAAGTAAAACACCTGTGAAAAATCAATACTGAAAACTCCTTTACATTAACACGGATTTTTACAAACTTTTCATAGAGAGTTCTATTCCTCTACTTCTGTTGGATCATTGTGTTCCCGCCCCAGCAGAATAAATTCAGCCTGAGCGTGCATGACAAACTAAAAACTATCAGAGCTGCTCTCCCAGAGAAAAGATCCTTCATTCAAAACTCAACCCACTCAAGACTGAGCCAACCTGTTGAGCGGATGGTGTAGGGTGTTGGTTTCAGTCTGTCTAGATCAGATCTTTACGGGTGGTTCCTTCAGAACCACGTTTCAAACCTCAACATTTTACTTTCTTTCTCCTTGAAAAGGGTGAGTAATCAGTTCTGAAACCATTTTAATGTTTATATAGTGAAACGTATGTTACGGCAGATTGATGGTCAATTTCACTGTATATTAGAATATGATAATTAGGGTATTTTAAGGTGTTTTGTGTTCATACTTTTCATGGTGTGCAATGGGGAATCTTTGTATTCTGTCTGTTAAACATTACAATTTAAAGTACTAACAAGTATCAAATAATAATAACTTATTAGTATCTAATAAGTTTCTATTCTAAAAACTTTAGATAAAAAATATATAAAGACAGATATGTAATCAGATATTATCTGAGTAGCACAGTGGTGTCCAAAAAATTTGAGACCACTACTATTATGCAATTTTCTATTTTAGTACTATTTTAATACTAAGTTTATTTTACAAACTACATGTTGTCAGCATAACAATATAAGAAGTCTAACTTTAAAAAAATATGAATTTCATAGTATTTGGCTCCTCTATCTTTTGCTTTAATGACAGCAGCACTGGAGCTCCATGCAAAATATGATAATCATATCACCAGTATGATGCAAGAGCATCTTGCTTTTTAATAAAAGCAAGAACCTCTGACCATCTGTATGAAAGAGTTCACAGTGTCGCAGTTTAAGCGTTTCCTTTTCATTTTAGGTTAACTGAAAAAAAAAAATCCATTTTACCTTTATTTGCTGGTTTTAGCAACAAAAAAATCCAGCTTTTCAATGTGATCTCAGGCTTTTGGACCTCACTATATGAGTTGGTTTTTGCTCCAGTGATTTGGAAACCGGAATGTCTTGCAGCTTTACTCTGGAAAGCAGCTGCGTCCTGGATCACTGCAACTTTTAAAGATCACAGGCACCTGAATTCTTTGCTTTACAGACAAAGTTTAGTGAGTACACTCTAAAAAACAAAGGTTCTTTATTGGCAAACGATTCCATAAAGAACCATTAAAATCCATGGAACATTTCAATTACATGAAAAGTACTTTATAGTGGAAAAGGGTTTTTTAAATTAATAAAATGTTCTTCATACTAAAAAAAAAAAGGTTTCTTTGAAAGGTTCTTTGAGGAACCCGAAATGTTTCTTCTATTGCATTGCTGCAAAACCCGTTTTTGGAAGCTTTATTTTTAAGAGTGTAGATCTTGGAGGCTAAATCGTGAGCTGGCTTTGTATAAAACATGGGTGAAATCCAGTCCTTCAATGAAGTAAACACATCTAACATGGTGTTTAAAGTTTGAGATGCACCATGACGGCCCAACATCTGTCTCAAAGCGTGTTTTGTTTGGTTAACCTCTTAGCATTTATAATCAAAGTCCAGCGTTTCAGTTTTCCAAGACAAAAAGAGAAGTGTGAAAGGATTACATTTAGATGGTCATGGCCATGTCTTTAACTAAAAATGACCTAAAATGTATTTGTACTGGACCAAGATTTAAGTATTGGCATGATCTGCTCATGGAAACAGATTTTTGTTAGCTGAGGGGAGCACAAAGACAGCACTACTTTAACCACTGGAAAGGGCGGGATTGTGGTTTTTGGAACGATGATTCATTTCAACAGAATGTCTTGTTCCTTCCTGCGTCACTCTGAGCACATGGAGCTGAAGAGCTGAAGTAAACTTCAATGCAAATCTACTTATATATTGAAGAGGTTTCTGGATAAGTGAATCTGTGAAAACACTGCTGAACTAGATGGTTTCACTCATTTTAAAGGGCTTGTGTTACTAAAGGGCATCTGTCAGCGTGTTTGTGTTGGAGTGTATAATCATACAATACTTCAAAGTTCACAGCCTGTTCTCAGGGGTGGAATTTTTGTTCCTAATATAGCTGCAGTCTGGATTCCTGTGTACATGGCTCGCATCCTTTGTGTGCCATGTGATTGTGTCAAGTTGTCTTATATGGAGTTGGGGTGCTTGGAAAAAAGTAGGTGAGAACAAATGTGACTTAACTACACTGCACTGACCACTCACACACACACTATATATATAATATCACCCTTAGTACATGATTTATTATTATTTTTTTTTTACAGTTTAATTTGACAGTGAAAATCTTTCCACTATTTTATAGATTTTTGTATATGCAGCTACTTTAACATAACTCTCTCATCTCCTCATCCCAGAAAAATAGGCTTTAAAACCGACCTTCACACTAGCAGCTGCTCACAATAATTACTAGACTGATCAAATTACTGTAGAGAAGGAGGTGTGTCCATCAGATGAAGATTGATCACCTCTCCAGCCAATCAAACGCACAATTTGCTGCTCACATCAGTGTTTATGAGGCCGATGCAAAAGTTTTTAGCCTTAGCTAACCTTGAACTCCAAAAGGTTTTTAAAGTCATTCTGCATTTTGCTATGTCATATAGCCTCAATACATTGCAAAACTATAAATAACTTGACTTTGGTCAAGAAACCAGTAGACATGACCTAAATATAAAAACTATAATTAGGAGACAGAAGTGTAAGACTGGCATTAAGTGTCTGTTTATTCATTTAAGTTTGCTAGTAAACTATCATCCAGACAGAGATGTTTTTTGCACCTTATTCAACTCACCATTGTGATGCTAGGGTTGTCAGGCTGTTGCAAAGGTGTTTTGAATGATGTATAGCAAGTTGCCATGTAGTTGCTAGGAGGTCTCTAGGGTGTTTGGGGTGGTTGCTAGGTGGTTACCTACTGGAGCAAGTCAAAAGCACACAATCATAATTTAGATCACTTAAAAATAGTAAAACATCTTTCACACGTCAAAAAAACAGAAAGAAAAAGAAACTCATGCATTGCATTTTTGTCATGTTTTCCACAACTGTCTAAAAATGCCTAAATAAAGACATATTTATTCAAGTAGGCAAAATATCAAAATTAAGTAAATAAGCTTTCTTTAAACAAGAAAAATAAATATGTCTGTGGGGTAAGAAAGATAATCTTGTTTTCTCTTAGAATTATGTTTATTTTTCTTACCTCGATTACATTTTTTCTTGTTTTAAGAGTAAACTCACCTGATGCATTTTAAGGAGTGTTTTAGAAGTTTGTACTGGAAAACAAGACAAAAATACAGAGTAAAACCATTTTTTTTCCCAATGCACAACAAACCTCACAATTTGAGCAAAATTGAATACTTAATAGGATTAAGGGTTTGGAAATCACTATGTGAAATTGAAACCAGGCACAATACATGTATTCAGACTAAAGTATTGACTTTGCTCAGACACTGAGGGTTAGTAATATTCCTCAGATGTCTTGTTTAAATTTCTCATTTCCTGAGTGAGGATTTAATTTTGCAAGTGAGGAGCAAAAAGGGCTAAGAGACAGTATTGTTATTAGAATGAACTATGGCAACAGTAAAGAAAGAAACAAGGCATTACATTGAAAAGGAGAGGGTCGGATTGTAATGTGAGACGAGGAAGTGCTGTTAAACACTAGGACACAATTCCTCATTCTTTCTCATGACTCACACACACACACACACACACACACTGGCAAGCCAACGTGACCGTGCCCTATCACAAGACTTTCATTATTATCTCCATGCACCCTGGGTGATTCTGCCTGGCAGGAGGTGCCAGAACGTCCAGACTGTCCAAGCCGAAAACAACGCTCTCTCCTTTTCTCTCAGCTCTTTGTACAGTATCATGATTTATAAAGCGTTTCAAACAGTTGTAAACAGACAGCTTCTCTTGGCAGAATCATCTTTGCACTGCTTGGTACTGGATAAAGTACTGTGTATCTGTTATTAAGTTTATTGGATGTAATAGACATTACAGAAATTTATGAGCGTGTGTAGCCTATGATTTTTTTAAATCTCTTGGAAAAATAACTTTAAAACAATAGACAGATGTCTTTCAGTAATCAGTTTTTTATATAGGCCTATCGCTCCAAAAAGTAATGTCTTATTTTTACGCTAGAAAACTTAAGCACTCGTGCTGATGTTAAACAAACATGGTTGCAAGTAATATTTCGTTTATACAACAGTTAAATGAACAAGTTAATCTTCTCACATTTTAGACAATATTGACAGTTTGTCTGTTTCGTCACCAAAGATCGTTTCAAACGAATCCAAAAAGGTACAACAGATCAGTGTTTCCAAGAAGTGCATGGCGTTACATACCTGAATGAATCATTGTTTTTGAATGACTCGGTTGAGAATGATTCGGCGTTTTGCTAATAATACCCAAATTAAGGTCACTTGAAGTCACTTGATGGTTATGCAACTTACAGAAACAGTCACTATAATAAAAACACTAAAGGCCCAAACTGTCTGTCTCGGAACGAGAAAACAACTGTGCAACTGCGAGTGTGACCATAGTCTTTGGTGTAACACACCAGTTCCTACGGTAGCAACAAATGAACGAATCGGTTGAAAATGATTGAATGACTCACTCACAATAAACAAGAGACTGCCACGCGTCGCCATTTAGACTTGCAGACACTAAACATCGCCACAAAAAGGAACAAAAAATTAACATAAAAGTAGGCCTACAGTTTTGAACTATATCTAAAAATTGGAAGAATCCTCTATTTGTGTTACACAGACAAATAACAGCATAAACGTTTGGAACCATATTTGAGAATGAGTAAATTATGACAGAATTGGTGCACTACTCCTTTAATAAACATGGATGCACCATCAGACAAGCACCTGTTTGCAAATTTCATGTTCTGCATGCTGAATATAATTTGACTTGATTTACATAAACAAACTGCTCAGGCTTCCAAGCTTAATCAAATGAAGTATGCCTATTATATGTATAAACTGAATTCATAAAAAATTTTCATGACACTCAAAAAAAAAAAAAAAAAAAATGTGGCATGAGCATGTTTACAGGAAGGGGGAAATTAGATCATTCATGGTCATGATAATAGGGTATAAAACAGACACAGGGATTTATTAAACCTCTCTGAAAAGCTGTAGATTAACCGCTGCCTTGTTCACTGCTCACGCTGACCGAGGCTGCTCTGATGAAAGGCCTGAAATACTGGACTTTATTTTGTCTCAGCATGTCTCTGGTGAACCCATTATTTTCCCCCTTCTCTGCCTCCATGATTGGAAGCTGAAGGTGGAGATTGTTTCATCATCTCGTGCTGGTAGGGATGGGCACAGCATTCCCTCTGGTCTCTCAGAGACGAAATGGAAAATCCCAGCTAAGCTCAAATGGTGCTCCAGCGTGTTTCCACAGTGCGCTTTTAATTACGATGTAGACATAAGTCAGCATCGAGCTACATCTGTCAGGTCATGTAAACCCCTAGCACTTTGAGAATGTGCTCAAAGGTCGTCTTTTATATGAAAGGGTTTAGCATCTTGATGCGTTTCCTGGCAGTTGTTTTGTTTGGTGTGTGCACGTTTGGTTGCTGAGATGTTCCAGGCCTTTGCTGAAATGTGATCCAGGTCTGCTTTGTGTTTTCAGAGCTGTTATTTGTTGCTCCAGTATGTTTAATCAGATCAGATGCATTGGCAGGGTTTGTGATCATTTGATTTACCACATTTTTGTTGATGTGAAGCTGGCAGAGGACAATAATTCAGGCATTAAAGGGATTCATGTTATATTTAGAGCATAATGGATTAGAGTGGATTGCAAAGCATAATGGGAATTAGCTCTTATGTACGCAACAGATACATGATCTGCTTTTCGATCCTAACAGTATTATTTTCCTTGAAAAAGCTCACATTAACAATCCATTTTACATTATTTTACATCATTTTTACATTATTTTACATCATCTTACACTTTTGAAAATGAATGGATCATAAAGTCCACTGTCTGGAGTGGAGAAATTAAAAAATTAAGAGGGCTTGGTGACATCAGCAAAAAGGAAAGTCGTTTGAGAGGTGGAAGAATTTATTACTTTTTGATTAAAGCAACTGTATGTAGTTTTGGGACTTTGGAGCCCCCTACAGTACGTAATTACAGTGACTAGCCGCTGTACATGTGCATTTGTTACTGCCATAAAGTAATTTTGGTACCAGATTACCAAACTTACATGCTCCCAGAAACAAGCCTTTCGCCTCTTTAGAAGTCATTGCATTATCAGAATTGTTTTAAAACTCATATTTCAAGGTAAAAAAAAAAAGAAAAAAGCAAATGCATACATTTGCTTAAAGGTTTCGAAGAAATTTTTAAGATTTAATGATAGACTGGAGAATCAAACATGCACAATAAGACCTACAACATGCATTAAGATATTAAATAGGAAACATTTTTGATTTAACACAGAGCATGTGCATCTATGTTATTATTTTTTCATGGCAAACCTAATTTTGTATTGCAGGTTAAATCCACACTGTCATGATGAAGACTTTGGCACTAGTTTTCTTGACACGTAAGTTTTGTACCTGTGTATATATGTGACCCTGGACCACAAAACCAGTCTTAAGTGTCAATTTTCCGAAATTGAGATGTATACATGATCTGAAAGCTGAATAAATAAGCTTTCCACTGATATATGGTTTGGTAGGATCGGACAATATTTGGCCGAGATACAACTATTTGAATATCTGGAATCTGAGGGTGCAAAAAAATCTAAATACTGAGAAAATCGCCTTTAAAGTTGTCCAAATGAAGTTCTTAGCAATGCATATTACAAATCAGAAATGAAGTTTTGATATATTTATGGTAAGAAATTTACAAAATATCTTCATGGAACATGATCTTTACTTAATATCCGAATGATTTTTGGCATAAAAGAAAAATTGATAATTTTGACCAATACAATGTATTTTTGGCTATTGCTACAAATATACCCCATGCAGCGACTTAAGACTGCTTTTGTGGTCCAGGGTCATATATATATATATATATATATATATATATATATATATATATATTCCTTGTTGTCTTACTAAGCTTTAGAGAACTGTATATGCATTGTAGGTGCATTAAGTTTATGGACCACAAGTAACTATAAATGAATAACTCAATAAACTCCCGTGAACACACACTAATATACTATGTTGCTAATATACTATATTACTTTTGTAGTTTTGTCCCTTGTGTTGGCAGAAGGTCAGCAGACAAGTAAGAGATTTCAAATTTTTCTGTTTTCATCCTTGTGATAAAATATTATTACACAACGTTACATGCATTTTTTAATGCTTTTTCTGGTTTGGACTTTGCAGCAGTGGATGACCCCTTCTCTTTTGGTTAGTTGCACATATCTTATAATTTGTGCCTACCATCCATAATCCATCGTAAGGAGTTCTCAAGATCATCTTTCAAATTTTCTTCGATTGTTCTGTCTCACACCAGATTATCACAGACTTCGGGTCGGAGGTCTGATCTTGGCAGCAGTTCTATGTCTGATTGGCATCACTATTCTTTTAAGTGAGTGTGTTATTGACTTTTTCAATTTTACAAATTTCAGATTTTATCTGTATTCAGACAAGCTGAGTAACATATATCTAGACTATATAAAGTGTAGTGATATAGGCTATACTGTATTATCTATATAGTAGCCTATATATGTTTTATGTCATAGCTTATAGGCCTATATATTTTTATATTTATATATTTATTTTATATCTTGTACTAAAATGAATGAACTAAATTGTTACATAGTTCCACCAATAGGTGGCGACAAGAGAGCGTGTTTTGTGTATTGTGAGCAAGTCATTATAGCTTTCCCAACTGATTTGTTCAACTACTGTGATTCATTTAGTTAGAAATCAAGTTCAGTCTATAATAGTGAGTCACTGAATCCTTCAACCTGTTTCACAGGATCATTATAAAACAAAACACTGCTACTCTTTTGTTTAGAACTACTTATTTTTTATTTATTTTAACTCTCAGTATTGTGTCTAAAATGTAAGTTACTTATTGACTCACTGAATCATTCAACCAATTTCACAGAATCAAAAAAAAACTAAACAAAAAAACACCACTACTGTGTGTTGCAGCAAGTCTTTTTGGCTTTGTTTAGAACTATTTAACAATTTTTCTTCATTTTAACCAGCAATACTGTGTTTATCATGCAAGTTAGGCACTCTTTGAATCATTCAGCCAATTTCAATGAGAAACAAAACACCATTATTGCGTCTCTTGCAGCGTTTCTGTTTTGGCTTTGTTTAGAACTGTTGAACTATTTTTATTTATTTTAACATATCAATAAAATAAAATGTAACTCACTTAGTATTAACTTGTTTTATTGTTTAATTAGTAATGGGGGCTTGAATGCATATTTTGAACTATCGACAGCAGATCCTGAATCTGTGGAAAGCATACAATATTTATGTACATAATCTGTCAAACTGACAATATTCAGACATGCTGGTATATACAGCCATAACTTTTGCTCGTGCACTTATATTCATGTTTTTCCCTTTGCATTTTGTGTTTAAATGTGACCTTGACATTTGCCATTATTACAGGTGGACACTGCAGATGCAAGTTCAACCAAGACAAGAGGTATAAAGAGTATATATTTTTAACTTTTACTTTTATATGCATAAAAGTATAGAAGTTGTGTAGCTCTAACAGCACAGCTCTCTTTTGACAGGAGGAGGACAGGAAGTAATGCTCAAGCGATGCTCAACGACACAGGTTTGTCCGCCTTCATCTACCTGTGCAGTTTACAACCAATAAACCAGTAACATGAAGATAGTGCTGATATACATCAGCACTCTCCCCTCAAGTTCCCTTATAAAACACGTCACTATAACCCTGTGTGGTCTGATGGCCGTGTGAAATCCATCTGCTAATTATTGCTGTGCCAGTGCCCCGTGATGCAGTGGGATACAGTGGGTCTGTGCTCAGTGGTGGGCCCGTATGGCCCGTCTCCACAGCACCACTCACATGGTTTCCAGGATGAGTCATACTTTCTCCCTTGGGTGTATTTACACTCCATGATCCCTGAGGGTGTGGTTGGAGAAACAGGATACAAAGATGTGCTATGTAAATATTTTATTATATATTCAGTATCTCATTGTTTCTAGTGAAGAATAAAGGAATTAGAATTGAATTAAAACATTTCTTGTAACTGGGGTTTAAATTATTCAAAGGGGTGTCAAATTTTCCTTAATCTTTTGAGATTAAAGAGTTCATTGTCCAATGGACACATGCTGTAACTTTCAGACCTTGAAATTTCCCGTTGAATTTTATTTTAATTAAGCTGCTAAAAATATATATCTTTTGTAGTTCTGCAACTTTCTGATATCAGACAGATAACTTTGCATGAACAAATTAAATTAGGAATTAGGACATTGACAAATAACAAATGACAAATACATAAATATAAGTAATAAAAATATTGAATATTATAAGTGGATATTAAGGGAAAAATAAAATAATTTAAATGATTTTTATTCAGTTTTATTCACCTATAAAGATCATATATTTAATACAAAAGTGAACAAATATATTTATAAATAAAAATGATTTTATTAAATACATTCACTTTTAAATATAATAATAAAAATAAAATATAATACAAAAGTGCAAAAATAATTTAAAAACATGATAAAATAAATATGATAATAAAGATAAGATTTTATATAGATTATTTATATTCATTTAAAGAAAGATTTTTTTAAAGTCATATGAAAAATACAAAAATATGACCCCACTTGATAAATTGTTGTGTTTCATATCATGAACATGTAAAAACTGTTATATGATATTACTTTGTTTTTCAGCAAGGGCCAGTGAATGCTAAATACCTGCTGACCTGACCTGAACCAATCAGAGGAGACGGTCAGCCTTTATCCCATGTGCTGGTTTATCAGAGCAACCATTTCTCTTTTAAGATGAGGAACCTGATACAAAGGCTTTCTGTGTTTTCACTGCCTGTCTGCTCCACAAGAGGAAGATGAAAATCCATATACCATTTTTTATGCCAGATGTGTCTTTTTAATATCATTTAATATAAATCGATTACCAAAAATTTGAATGTAAATTGTTTTTTATCCTGTCAGTAATTGTATTAAATTATGTTGGATGTAGGTATGCAAGGGAAGGCTTTCAATGGCAGTGTACTGAATCAGTCTCATATGGAAACCTGTAACCAAATGTTACTGTAAGCTCTAGTGAATCCATACAATATTACACTGTTGCATTCTGCGTGAAGTAGTTTACTGTTCAGACTTGCTTTGGTGTTGAGTAACTAGTTAAAAAAAGACATGAAAAGATCACGCTATCATATTTACACTATGCGATATTGTCATGTGCTTGATTTATTTTCATTTCCAGCCGATTCATCACAGACATGCTAGTAGTATTAAGAGTTTATTTTTTATCTGTCGTGTGAAAATTGTCAGTATCAGTCAAACATACACTAAAATAAACTAAAAGACACTAAAAAACACCTGTATCAGTGTTTTCTGTTCTCTGTCTCCAGCTGACTGACACCCTGCTGTTTCTCAAAGCCTTTAGATGAGCACGAGATTTGTTTGGATTTTGCATGATTAAGGCAAGCATTAGACAATGTAGCTATAGCCTTTGACTTGTTACTTTTCGCATCCTTTTCATGCATTTCAAATGTTTTTAAGAAGCTATTCAGGTGAAGCTAGATAAAACAGTGAAAAATTAAATGTGACTGGGAGAATGATGGGAAAAAACAGCTACAAAGTTCAAAATTTACTCAACAGCGCCCTCTACTCACTGATATTTTTAGGCATTATACAGCAACTGTTATCAGAATACAATTGTCAGTCCTGATTGAAATGTGAAATACAGTAATATATATTATTTCAGCTATTGTTTACTAATGTTTTTAATAGTTTAAATTTCATTTCTATTTTAATTTTAGTTACTATAATAACTCTGGCTGTAAGAACAGAACCACAATTTTTTTTTTCACACCACTGAAAGAAGAGAATCTTGATGCTATTAATCATACTTGTATTTTCATTTTTTGCAAAAAAAAAAAAAATGTTTTTGATCTTTTTGCAAACATCGAGGCGTTGCATGCTTGGAAAAATTAAAAAAAAAAAAAAAAAAAAAAAAAAATGTTTTGACCACATCAGAGAGAGAGAAAGTACTGGAAATTGCCTTATATGCTGAGTAGCTTTTTGCAGTTTAAATTATGATTGCTTATATTGTGGTGAACCATAACTTTGGTGGTCTGTTTATCTGAGTGCATAACCTGAATGCAGTCCACTGTATGCAAGCACACTCTCATTGTCATGAGGTGGTTTTGGTTAGGTGTCTTAGAAATGAAACCTCAGGGTTAGAGCTGGTTTACCACTTCACTGTCATAAGAAAATCTAGAATCATCTTCCACTTTCTTCAAGACATCACATAGGAAGTGGAGGATTTTGTGGACTTTCCAGAGAAATTAGCTTGAAAAGATGATTCATTTTTTAGAAGAAGGTCTGATGAATAACTGAGACTTCTGTGGTGGCTTAATGGAAAGTTTTACTTGCATACTTTCATACAGTTTTTGGTCACCACGTACAATACCAATCTAAAATCCAATGTGAATGTTCAATGAAAAATTCTGAAGCAAAACCAGTTGAAAACTACTATTCAAAATGCACTATAAATTGCACACAGGGCATTGTTGAAATTGTAAACGCCTGGCTTCTGCAGAAGTATTGTGTGGTTAAACGAAAAACTAGGCCACTTCTCCTTTACCACAACTCATTACCGTTCACCATAAAAGGTACTGAGAAAAGTCTCACAGTATTTCATCTGAAAAACAAAGGGCCATATCTAAAGAAGAAGGGTGGAGGTGATCAGGCATGGACCAGGTTTTTTCTCCGCTATATGCTCAGGGTGGTAATGATGGATGTCCTCGTGCAGTCCATCCTGAGAGCATCCAGCTCCATCCCCAGGTCCAGAATCAACACAACCAGCCTGTGGTCATTGTTCAACCCTCTGCGAACATGAGGCACGATCCACCGGCCGAGCCTGTGCCGGATTACATGTGTTACTCCATATTTTCCACGCTGTGCTGTTGTCTCTGTCTGGGACTTTGTGCTCTTCAGTTCTCTAAAGCTGTAAGTTTTCATTTATTTAGCTTTGATTGTATTTTTCCTGTATTTTTAGTAGTAAGGTTTTGCATATTATCCATATTAGTTCAAATTAGATAAACACACACCCGTTTGCGGTCGGTAAAGTTGTTTAATGATTTTGAAAAGTCTTTTATGCTCACTAAGGCTGCGTTTATTTGATCAAAAATGCAGTAAAAGCAGAAATATTGTGAAATGTTATTACAATTTAAAACAATTGTTTTCTTTTTGAATATGTTTTAAAATGCAATTTATTCCTGTGAAGAAAAGCTGAGTTTTCAGCATCATTCAGGTCTACAGTGTCAAATGATCCTTCAGAAATCAAACTAATATGCTGATTGGCTGCTTCAGAGACATTTCTGTTCAGTATAATAATAAAAACAATAGTATTCACATATATTGTATAAACACATTACACTGTTTTTATTTTTAGGTGGGTAGGGGTTACATAATTACAGTCTGATAGAACACAGAGCAAGATGTAATGAAGTTAAATATGTTTGTGAATTGATGTGATCTGTTATCTGTCTTTGTTTTTCACTGTAGTGTAGAAACTATTTTCTCTCAATACTTGTAGCAAGTAACACAATTGAATAAAATATGAATATCTGGAGTATAAAGACTGAAATAGTATTTTCATGCAAAAAGCTTGTAATCCAATGACAGCTGATGAAGGTGTAACCTGAAAAAAAAAATTATTGCCTTTGTCACTTTTTCTCTTCCATTGTTCCTTAAAAAACTAAAAAAGGTTTTTAAAAGATTTTTAAAAAGAGGTTTTTAAACACCTGACCTCAAAACAACTGACTTCAATGTTGCTCATACTATTAAAACAAATCATAAAATTTAAAAATAACAAGAAAGTTATTTCATAGGCCACAGAAGGCTGTTTTCTGCCGAAACGCATAGATCTACTTTTAACCATTTTGTAATGATTTAAGCCCAGTACATTAAAGGCTTTTTATCTTACCACGTGAGTGCCTTGGAAGTATTTCGTCTATATAATAGCCCACAGGTTCTTCACTTTCGATTGAACCTCAGACACAAAAATTATTATGTTTTTTTCTTGTTTCTTTTAAATGCATAAGGTCAGGAGCATGCTTTGGAAATTCCTCCAGTGCAGCATGAGAAACCACAAAGCTGAAGGTGCTTTAAGAAGCTGAGCTCAAACCAGCAATGCAATGGAAATATGTGTACATATAAAGTATAAGGATTGTAGAGAGTGTATCAATGTAGCAAAACAAAGCCAGAACCTGGGCATTTTAGGCTATTTAGAAACCCTGGCTAGTTTATGCCTAGGGGGTGGGGGGTGATTGACATATGGTCACGCTAGACAAATTGATGTTCTTTATTGCACTGTAAAAAAAAAGAAAAGTAGTTTTATATGGGCAATGCTGGTCTTTTACTGACACATAGTAGATGAGGTCTCTAAATTAGCTCTAGAGTATAGGATGAACACTCAACCAGTGGTTGACATTTATGATTTTATTTTTACTTTCACAGACTCGCACTGCTAATGCTGTGGGACAGAGGAGAGAAGCAGCAAGAAACTCTCAAACTGCACTCATCCTGAACCATGTTGCTGTTGTTGTGGGAATCATCGTGATTGGAGCATATCTCATACACAAATTTTACCTATCAGATCAAAAACTTCATCCATAGTTATCTAGTTATCAAGTTACACCTGATCTACTTTTTAGGCAAATTTGGTATTGTACGCTCACATCTGGATAGTTTCATTATTGCCTTAAACGTTGTACTATGTCAATGCAAAACCTTTTTCAAAATCTGTTAATGCTTTCTTCTTTTTTTCAATCTTTTTAAATTACAGTAATTTGCATAAAAACAAAGAATGTTTCAATTACAAATGAAATGAAGTTAAATGTAGTACTTGTTAAATATTTACTGAAATAAATGCCAAATAAAAAAATATTACTTGACAAGTTTTTTATGACAGTTCTTGAAAAAAATACACATTTCTCTTTCTAATTTTCTCTGAAGTCTCAAAAATCTATATTGACCAGAGATTTTATGAATTATACTGGAACAAATGAATTGTTTAATAATTGAATGGATCTGAAGGTAATTTAGAATAATGCTATAAAGTTTACTGTACATTTTAACTCAGCCCAGCCTGGGTTATATGTCAGCCCAGTCTCATGAAAATGCGTATAAATAGTACGCCAAATTAAAACGAAAACTCGTGGTATTGATACGCAAAAATGGAGTTTGGTGTATATATGATACAAATTTTTTTGCCGTGCATATGATACGCAGTTTTCGCGTAGATATGATACGCATCTACCCCACAACCCTAAGCCTACATATACATGCCAAAGTCCATTTTTGCATATTAATACCACAAGTTTTCGTTTTTATTTGGCATAGGGTTTGGCTGAGCAAATCAAGGGGGATTTAATGATTTGATTTTG
Organism: Tor tambroides; assembly: GCA_021397915.2. Taxonomy (NCBI): domain Eukaryota; kingdom Metazoa; phylum Chordata; class Actinopteri; order Cypriniformes; family Cyprinidae; genus Tor; species Tor tambroides. The sequence goes on from JAFVLL020041008.1 coordinate 76,952, forward strand.
AAATCCAAAAAGGCTCAATGGCCTAAGCAGGACTCAGAGGCGTGTCTAGAGGGGGGGGTGGGGTGTGGGGGGCACAGGGTGGCACCGGTCCCCCTCAAAATATGCTT
>JAFVLL020041010.1:0-62917 GCA_021397915.2 Tor tambroides
TGCGGGTAAAAATCAGCTGTGGCGGGTAACGCTGTCAAATCACTAGCCAATTTGGCGGGTTACTTGTTATGTTCACTCATTATTTTCTTGGGGAAGTTCATGCAAGTCTGCGCAGGTTTAGTGCAAATACTGAACTCGTGAGATATCATGACATTATCGAGTATATTGCAAAAACCAAACAAAACACACACAGAATGCACGCATACGCGACTATGATGAAGTCTGGTTAGACTAACTTAGTGCTCTTACTTTATAGTGCATTCTTTCACTGCATGATTCAGTCTAATAATATGCATTAAGAATGATCACATAATTCAAGATAAGGGGGCAGAAAATGCATAGGCCTATATATATCAATTCATATAGTAATTCAATATCACAAGAAGAGTGCCGTTTTGTGATATTGATTTTATACAACGGTTCAATAATAAAAAAAAAATTAAGTTAATATCAAGAGACTTACATTTTAGACACAATATTGGCCGTTTTTGCTCTATTTCGCCAACAAAAAAAATAAAAACATTCCAAACACAGCCACAGCACTGTTTTGCGTCTCTGAGCAACATGACGTTGTTGTTTCCTTTCTGAATGAATCAACCGTTTAAATGATTCGATTTAATCGCAATGACTCACTTAACAGTGACTTGCTGCCATCTACTGGTGATTTTAATTTCACACTTAAAGTGTCGTTTCATTTTAAAATAATTTCAAATATCAGTATCCAACATTTCATGTTTAAAATATCAAAACATTATTTATGCATTTGTAACTGCAGGTTAAAGCATTGGCTTTATAAAGGTAAAAATGCCCATAAAAGGTAAAACTCAATTTAATCTTATTGGAAAAGATTGATTTCTATTACTGCTGTGAACTGACCACACAGAATATGAAGAATATATAAAATTTTAGGAGTCAGCTGTCCACAGTAGTCCTTAAGATATCAGCATAATAACACACTCAGCAAAATATTGTCTAATTATCTTTATTGATAAAATCCCAGAAAATATTGAGATATTATTTTTTGTCAATATCGCACGAGCCTTAGTAGCCTGGAATGCCCAGTGTAGACAGCCTCAAGCTGTTGGTTTATTTCTGTATTTTTTTTTTTTTTTCGGCTAGTAGAAGTTATGAAAGGCCGGTAACTTAAAAATCAAGTAGCCAAATTGGCTGGTGAGTGAAAAAGTTAATTTCAGTCCCTGGTTAAGATGCATCACCAATGGAGTTTTGGTTCCTTGGCGCTGTCGCCTCTGGCTTGCTCAGTTGGGGACACTTAATTTCCAGTGATATCGTCGACTTGATTGCACAGATGCTATTTACTGAACTGAGCTTTAATTCAATAATGAAATGCCTTTAACTGAAAATTGAGTGCTTAATCTAGTCATTTTACATTATTGACACACTATTTTTTTCTGTTTTGATATTGTGAAGTTGCTTTGACACAATTTGTATTGTTAAAAGCGCTATATAAATAAAGGTGACTTGACTTGACTGTTTCCAGGAAACATGTCGTTCAACCTGGAAACCGTAGCAAAACTTTGGCCACCGGTCTGAGCTTGAACATGCCCCAGGCTGCAGTTATATCCTTTTCGAGATCTGTCTCCTCCAGGCTGTGCGCGGCGCGTCAATCTGAATGGAGGCGGGGTGAAGTTACGAGGTTTCGCTGACAGCTTGATGATCCAATGGCATTACGAAGTTTTACTGACAAGCTCTTTTTAATGCTTATCATTGGTTAAATATTTTTAAAAAACTCTGATTTAAAATAATAATAATGAATTATAATAGAGATATGACGTTTGGATAATTTTTCACATCACCTGACTGGGCTAGGGTATGGCAACTTCCATACAGAAACGCCGCCCCTGATCACGACACATGCGCGGCGTTGTGATACTCTCCAAAATGGCACCAGGGTGATGCAGAGAAGAAGAATTGTTGAATAAAGTCATTATTTTTGTTTTCTTTGCACACAAAAGTATTCTCGTAGCTTCATGAAATTAAGGTTGACCTACTGATGTCACATGGACAATTTTAACAATGTCCTTGCTACTATGGGCCTTGAACGTGTCAGTTGTGTTGCTGTCTATGCAGGGTCAGAAAGCTCTCGGATCTCATCAAAAATATGTTAATTTGCATTCTGAAGATGAACAAAGTTATTACAGGTGTGGAACGACATGAGGGTGAGTAATTAATGACATAAGTAGCACAGGTATATTTGTAGCAATAGCCAAAAATACATTTTATGAGTCAAAATTATCAATTTTTCTTTTATGCCAAAAATCATTATATTAAGTAAAGATCATGTTCCATGAAGATATTTTGTAAATTTCCTACTGTAAATATATCAAAACTTAACTTTTGATTAGTAATATGCATTACTAAGAACTTCATTTGGACAACTTTAAAGGCGATTTTCTCAATATTTTGATTTTTTTTGCACCCTCAGATTTTCAAATAGTTGTATCTCGGCCAAATATTGTCCGATCCTAATAAACCATACATCAATGGAAAGCTTATTTATTCAGTTTCCAATGATGTATAAGTCACAATTTTGAAAAATTGACCCTTATGACTGGTTTTGTGGTCCAGGGTCACACACATATCAGTCATTGTCACACATCTCAGCCCCCATTCCAATAATCCAGAGGTCAATGTGGCATCTGTCTGTAATCCTAAAGAATAAAATTTAAAAACTCAAGATATCTCCTAAAAACACTGACCACTTGAGGTTGTTCTGTAGGTCCCACAGAAATCTGCTTACTTCCTTTGAGAACACTCATCCCAGAGTATGATGGGGCTGTATCCTGGCAACAGAAAAGCCATATCCTGGCAACCGCAGTGAGAGGGTGAGTGAAAGAGAGAGGGAAGACAGAGGGCAACGTCCTTTGAGATTCACAGAAGAACAGACAATTAGCCATTAAGAGCTCTGCCTTTATTTCTGTAACAGAAGAGCCTAGAATTCATTACAATGAGTGTAAATGGGGGTCATGGGAAGAAATGGGAGGCTGTGAGGTGCTGTTGACCGATTACATAATCTCTGTGCACTAATTTGTGCAAGATGAAGTGATTTTGAAGCCAGAATACTAATATATATTTTCAGTGTTGTCTCACTCTGAAGAAGAATGTTTGCATGTTTCTATAAGGAGGCTCTTGTCTCTTCTGGAACAACAGAATGATATGAGCAGATGTGCAGTTAACCCCTAGAGACTGGAAATAAGATAATCACATAATGATGTGCCGCCTTGTGTGTGTGTGTGTGTGTGTGTGTGTGTTATGTTGTACCATCCTTTTTGTAGAGGACATTTCTCATGGGTGGCACTCAGGGGTCCAATGACTGTCTGCTACTGCTCTCTTCAGCATTACTTTCAAACCAAATTTATCACAGCAGCAGATTTTAATTCCTAACATTTTGGTGATGGAAGATAAACTTAATTAAACATTTCAGTAACAAATCAGTAAAGTCTTGTATTACCAGTAAACTCTCATTTGAAGGCTGGCATGCTTGAAAGTGAAGACCTTTATATTTAGGGTCAGAACAACAAATAGCCTACAGTATTTCAAGAAAATTCAGACCGGACTATTTTTAACTAACAAACACTTCTCTCCTTTACAAGGAGAGTACAAACACAAATACTGAAAATATTTACACATGAAAGCTAGACTAGAAGAATATATAAATCTTCTGTGTATAAAGTGTTTGAAAACAGTTTCTCATATTAATTTATCAATGAAATACATGGGTTGATATCTCCCTTTATTAACAAAATTTAACAAAAAACTCCCCAGTGACTGCTGAGATGCGTTATAGATAAGTACTCTCAATATAGTAACGTTAATTTGACAGTAGATATACCCAAAATTACGGTGGCCGAGAGAGCTCAACGCACTGCAACTTCAGAAAACACATGCAAATAGAAAAAGCACCAGCAAATCAAGAAAACATCTTCATCAGTTTGACAGCAGGTGCTGCAAATGCTCTCAACACAACCAAATAAAGAATTTGATTTGCAGTGCGTTTCTTCATTTGTTTGTGTTGTGAGCATTTGCACCATGCGTGTTGTAAAACTGACGGAGTTGTTTTCTTAATTTGAAGGTGTTTTTTCTGTTTGCAGCTCTCTCGGCCACTGTACAAAATGCACTTGAATTATGTTTAATTAGAATTTACAGCATCATTTTGTGGATTGTGTTGTCAGCTGGCATGAAAGTGTTACAAAGAGAGATGAATTGGTTGTATCAGGGATATGTTGCTTTGCACAACCTGCTAATATGATTTTCTGGTCTATTTTTAAGTGGTATGCCGATTATAAAATAATTAAATGTTTTATTTTATTTTTATGGTTTTGCAGTTACTGGCATTGGAGGAAATGTTCTTAATTGTCGTAAAAATGATGGGCAAAAAAAAGAAAAAAAAAGAAAAGAAAAAAGGCTTTATTTTCTTTTTGTAAAATTTCAGAGTTTTCTTTTGAATTGTTTGGACACGTTGTGAGATTGATCTGTCATTTGACATTTAGAGACTGCAGAGGTATGTTTGACCACAAGATGGCACACTTACTCTTTTTACAGGGAAATCATAGACTTCAAACTCTGATCAACAACCGAGCAGCGAAAACAAGGTTTGCTTTTCGTATGATAATATTATTTTAAAACAAATCTAAGCTGTTTCTTCTGACATTCAAGAGAATGCCAATTTGATGAAATTTTAATGATGAAAAGTCAATCAGAGTTATGAACTAAGCACAGTATGAAATAATACAAATGCTTTTGTCATATATATATATATATATATATATATATATATATAAGCCTATAAAGCTTAGAGTTTAATAATAGCTACATATTTGCAGAAATTGATCAAACTGATATTATTATGTAACCAAATGCTTACCCAAACCAAACCAGTGCACGAGTGTAACAAACTTGTTAAAGTTACTCACACTCGAGACATCTCAAGGAATGTCTGTCAGATCATTTTCTCATATCAAATACAAGTCTTGGCATGACATAATTCTAGTTTCAGAATATTCACAGGAAAGGAAAGTGAGAGTGGCACATGTGTTTTTGGCAGTCTTTGTGTTATCTAATACCTGCTATTGTTGTGTGTGACACTGAAACTCTGACAGGGCCTGCAGATGCAACAGTCTTTCCAGTTAACCACCCACTAGGATTCTGCACCTTTCGCTTTATTCTGAGCTCGCACGGCATGTTATCATTTACACCCGAGGTGCACTTCAGTGTTTTGGCTTTCAATGGCTTTAATCCAGTTATAGTGACTTTGACACTGTAATTACTACATAAGAAGCTGTTGAAGGTGCTTTGTTTAAACTTTTCGCAGTACTTGTGTGCGATAGTGCCAGTATGCCCTCGACTTCAGTAATATAAAATTACTGAAGTCGAGGGCATACTGGCACTATCGCACACAAGTACTTCAACTTATTCTTTACTCATTTTATACATTTACATAACGTATTGGTACATTACAATAAGGTACTATTAGTTAACAATGGTGATTACATTAAAGAGGCAGTTCACCCTTTTGTCATTATTTACTCACCCTCAAGTTGTTCCAAACCTGTATGAGTTTCTTTCTTCTGTTGAACACAAAAGTGGATATTTTGTTGACCAAAAAAATTTACAGTAGCCTTTGACTTCCATTGTATTTTTTTTTTTCCATACTATGGAAGCCACTGGCTGCCGTCAACTGTTTGGTTTCCAACATTCTTTAAAATATCTTCTTTTGTGTTTTAACAGAAGAAAGAAACTCATATATAACATAACAATGTTAACAAGTATAGTTAACTACTGTTAACAAATAGCACCTTATTGTGAAGTGTCATACATTATATTCACATATATCTGGCAGTTATGTTATGTGAAACATTAGCAACAATTTATAATATAATATAATATACACAATACAATATATTATTTGTTCATTAATGTTTTTGTTGGAGCACAAATTCATTTTCTCATGCATATCAGTATAATTATTTTATATATATAGTACACACACTACCATTCACAATAATTACTATTGTAAGTTTGGATTCGGTAAGGTTTTTTTTTTTTTTAGAAAATAGGATGTTACTTTTATGCAGCAAGGACACATTAAATTGATCAAAAGTGAAAAGACATTTATAATGTTACAAAAGGTTTCTATTTTGAATAAATGCTGTTCTCTTGAACTTTCTGTTCATCAAATAATCCTGAAAAAAAGTGTCACGATTCCTGCAAAAATAATGTTTTGAACAATGATTACAATGTTGATAAGAAATGTATTTTTTTAGCAGCAAATCAGCATACTAGAATGATTTCTGAAGGATCATGTGACACTGAAGACTGGAGTAATGATGCTGAATATTCAGCTTTGATCACAGGAATAAATTACATTTTACAATATATTTAAATAAAAAACAGTTACTTTAAATTGGAATAATATTTCACAATATTACAGTTTTACTGTATTTTGATCTAATAAATGCAGCCTTGATGATCAAATGAGACTTTCAAAAGCAACAAAAAATCTAACCAACCTCAACATTTGAACGATATATATATATATATATATATATATATATATATATATATATATATATATATATGATTAAAACATCATCAGCTGATTAATGAAGTAATAATGACGACTCAACCGACAGTGTTAATAAAATATCACTATTGTTTCACTTAACATAACAGACAGTTATATGTCAGTGAAATAAGAAAACATGACTGGCAAAATTATGGATTTTTTGGCTGCCCCCTGGAAAAGAACAGCTGCTTTATATAAACTTTTTGGGATTATTTTAATTTTAATTGAGACATTTAGTCAAGCTCACCACTGGACGGAACAACAATGTAGGTGATTTCATGTTTTCTAATCATTAGGGGGACATTTGGTCCCCCCCCCATCCCCGCTTATTCTCTGTCTGAACTCTGTAACCAGAACACATAAACATCTTCTTGCACGGACAGAGGTTCAGTCAGGACACTCTCTCAAGATCCACCGCCAGGACCTTCATTAATTCACGATGCCCTTATGAGATTCCAGATGCTATGCAGCGTGCTCCTCACCACCGGCAACACAGCTGCTTTGCTTTACACACCATCTCCTTCATGGCTGGAGTTGCACTTAATAATGCTGATTTGTCTTTCCCATTGTATAACTTCTGGAGGTGATCCAGAACGGGATTCTAGCTTGCGATCCAGGTCACCTTGCACGGCTGAAGTTTTGTCTCATTTATTTGAGCTCTTTTTATGATCCAACATGGACTGGACAGGAAAGAACACGAGGGATCCCAGCTAGTCCCTTAGTAGCCTGTTCCAGACAATAAATTCATCACTAAGCGGGAAACAGACAGCAAGATGCTTTTTTTGAGTGCCAACTCAGCGTCAGTGGATGAACTTATGATACACGTTTGCACATCTGTCGACACCGAACAAGAAAACAGTTGTTGCTATGCATTATAAACAGCAACGCACTTTAATATTACATTGAATCAAATGCTACAATACATGAGATGTGTGTCTGTCTTCTTAGGTCAGCTTTAAAAAAGGACATTAGCAAAAGCTGGTACTGTGATTTACATGGCATCTGCAATAGTTTTCCAAATGAGACATTATATTCCAGTACTACTCAAATGAGCATGTTAATGTTTTAGCTAAGTGGTTTAAAGTTGACTGAGGTTTTAGGTTCTTGAAAGGCTAAGCCGATCTGCGTTCTCATTCATCTCAATTGTTTCTTGGCTTACACAAGCAGTTCTGGAAGTATGTGACCTGGATTCTGCTATCGGCGCAGTGTAACAGATTAGCTTTAGTAGGGGCTGATGGCTAAAGCTAGCAAACACTGACACCCTGGATCAGTTAGTGCCTTGCAAGAATGCAGAGGGATTTGTGGAGGTTTTTTTTGACCGATTAAGTAGGCCTAAATACATCTTTATATGTAATTTCTTAATGTTGCTGTCTTTGAAATATGGCTAACATGAACCAGCAAAAATTTATGGTAACTAAAATAGACTTTAATGTCATTTCTATTAAAACTTGTGTGTCATATATTAAAATATGTTTGCAATTGCACATTTGTAATGAAAAAAAAAATGTTATTTTGTACATTTAAAAAAAAAAAAAACTTTAATGTTAATATTTAATGTGTAATATTGACATGATTAGTATAGTTAAAACACATCAAAATAAGTGTACTTCTTCAAAGCACCAAAGGATTATTAATACATATTGAATTAATATGTACTTTGAAGTAAAGCATCTAATTTGATTTTTTTTTTTTTCAAAGTGCAATTTTTTTTAAGTTATTAGCTGGACCTGCCTGAAAAATATGCACTACTTTCCATTCTAAAGGGCTCATCCCTGTGCCAAAAAAACAAAACAAAAAAAACCTCCCTGTTCCTTGGAACATTTATTAAATCTTGCTGAGCATTGTAGACACAGCACAACCTGTTCAAACAATTATTTGAGTGAAATTTATATCAGTTGTACCCTTCGAAATCCTTCATTCCAAAGGGCCCTTTGAAGTGTAAATTCATCCTGTTTGGAACAAAGTGAAAGTCTGCGTGATTTGAACCTAAGAAGTACAGTTTCTGACAGTGTTCCTGTAGCTCGAACGGTAGAGAATGCTGCTAGCAATGGATCTAATTTGCATTGAATGAGAACATTGACTCTTACTTGTAAACTGCTCCATTGGGGGTTATTTTCAAACTTTGATCTTAAAACAGGTGTAAAGTTTCTAAAAACTGAAAATAAACAGCACACTTACTGTAAGAAAGAACACTCTCAGGAAAAAAGGTACAAAGATGTACCTTTTAACTTTCGTTCCTTAAAGGGATAGTTCACCCAAAAATGCAATTCTGTCATTAATTACTCCCCCTCATGTCGTTCCAAACCCGTAAGACTTTCATTCATCTTCAGAACACAAATTAAGAATGTGTGCAAACTTTGTGTGCAAAGAAAACAAAAATAACGACTTTATTCAACAATATCTTCTCTTCCGTGTCAGACTTCGACACGTTTTCACGAAAGTACATGACGCATGCATGTGGTGCTGCTGACGCAGGAGCCGGTCTTCTGGCACTCATGGATGCGCGTTGAAGACTGAAACAGAAAAGAAGAAATTGTTGAATGAAGTCATTATTTTTATTTTATTTGCTCACAAAAAGTATTCTCATAGTGACATAACATTAAGTCTGAACCACTGAAGTCACATGGATTATTTAAACGATGTTCTTACTACCTTTCTGGGCCTTGTGTCAGCTGCGTTGCTGTCTATGGAGGGTCAGAGAGCTCTCGGATTTCATCAAAAATATCTTCATTTGTGTTCCAAAGATGAAGGAAGGTCTTACAGGTTTGGAACGACATGAGCGTGAATATTTGGGTGAATACTCATTTTTGGATGAACTATCCCTTTAAGATACAGAAGCTAAAAGGTACATCTTTGTACATTTATTTACCCCTAAATGGTACTTATAAGTACCATTTCAACACAGTCTTACGGAAATTTGTAACTATTTTACGTTTTTGGTGAATTAGTGGCTACCTGTGATTCGTATGAATTTCAGTCTCATTTCTACATCTTCGTATGATCTGCTTATGCCCCACTGATGGTTATGTTTAGAGGTGGACTTTCATCCTTGCTTTTTTCGTACAAATGAATACAAAATTGCCACCTCATAAAATAGTTACATTTTCCCATGAGATCAGGTTGGCTCTTCACACTAAACTGTGAGTGAGATTGAATGAGATTACGACAGAAGCAGTCTTGCATTGACATACTGAAGTGAGGTGTTTAATAAATAAGAGCATCAACAACACAACAAAAGCTTGCTTTATGTATACTGTATATACACATATATATATATTCATATTTATATTTATATTCTGACAGTATAAACTATATAAATATGTCATGCAGTCCTCATAACTTAAACAACCAATAATTTACAGAGTGAGGTAGGGTAGGAGGGGACTGGGTTGTGATGTCATAGAGAGATCAGAAAAGGGGCGGAGTCTCGGATCACCGACGTTGGCAGTGCGGCTGTTGTTGTTATTGATGGGTGGAAGGGGCTTACGACAGGAGGCTGCAGTGGATTGGCTGAGACAATATGTCAGTCAATGCCTCCATGAGTTGCGGCTGAGGACGCATACGCAAGCGGCGTTGATTCGAATGAACCTCCAGGCGATCTGGTTTTTGTAGGACGTTAGCGCCCGCACGTAGGTGTGCACGTTGGTGCAATAAGAGTTCCAGTGCTTGTTGTCGATCCCACGACAGCTAGAGGTTCCTGCTTTAACGCCGCTGGCTCCTTGACCCGGCTTGGGGGCCCTGATGGGCTTCGACACGCGGCACGTGGTCTCGTAGAACATCTGCTTCTTCACAACGTTGTTGATGCGAACGTGCGGCAGCACCGTGACTTCATTGCCCGCTAAGTCTGTGGCTCGGGTCAGGTTGCCGACCCAGTGCTCTTCACTGTCGCACACCGAGTACTCACCGCGATGCAAGAAGTCGTTGGCCTTCCGCCGGACTCGCGGGCGCCTGGGGGTCCCTGTATCATTTTCCGTAGGGACCACGTCGCTGAACAGCACGCGAGGTGAGCGGTAACGGCGCTTGTTGAAGAGCTTGGGGTCCACATTGGGGATTAGGTCGTCGTAGTGCGAGTCCTGCTTGGATTGGCCGTGAGGCCTGGGTGAGTGGTGCGCTGCTGCGTGCTGATTGGCTGGCCCCTGCGCCTGGGTGTGGCCTCCCATAATGAGTGCAGCCTGGACGCTGATCAGGACGAGCAGGACCAGCGTCAATGACCTCATGGGCACTCGTCCTGCTAGCAAAGAGACATTTAAGATAGTCAGCGACATGGAAATGTGCATCTGTCAAGTTTTTAGAAACAGTTTGCTTTCTGTCAGTAAGGTGGCCTGGCTGTTTAAAATGGCAGCAGGAATAAAGAACTGGTCGTATGGAAGATATTACTGAGCTATGCATGAAGAATCTGACATCTGTATGAATTTCACGAAAGCTGTCGAAAACATGTCCAGGGCATATTTCAACCAAAAATCGAAAGTCGAAAAAATATAAAGAAATTAGATATAGAAAATTAAGCCTCTTTTAAGGTCATTTTTTTTTTAGAGTATTTTAAAGACTATTGAGAAACCAAAATTAGAATAATTAAGCCAAGACATGACTTTTAAGTACATTTACATTACCGCTCAAATATGCAGTATAAACAGTTATATTGTGAAATATTTTTACAATTTAAAATAACTGTTTTCTATTTTAATATATTTTAGAATGTAATTTATTCCACTGATGTAAAGCTGAATTTTCAGCACCATTGCTCCAGTCTTCAGTGTCACATGATCCTTCAGAAATCATAATAATATAACATTTCTGATCATTATCAGTGTTGAAAACAGTTGTGCTGAACATTTTTGCAGAAACAATGATATACTGAATTTCAGGATTCTTTGATTAATAGAGAGTTCAAAAGAACAGCATTTATTTCAAACAGAAATTTCTGTAAAAAATTAGGTGTCCAACCCAATTTAATGGGAAATGTAACTATTTTACAAAGTCAGTTTTGTATGAATTTGTAATCATACGAAAACACAAAAACATGAAAAACATGATTTATAAGGGGGTGTTTCAAGCTTTCGAAAATTGGCTTCAAAGTGGAAGTTTTTGAAAATTATACCATCATCATCTGCATGCTACAAAAATGCAAGTTTGTGAAAACGGTGACGTTATGCACATGCATGTTACGTGTTTAGTCTACTGGTCTGTGCCCAGGTGCATAGTGTGACATTGCCAACTACTGGCCTGGCATGCATAATACAGCATTTTTAGTCAATTTCACGGATCCTTGAAAATGAGAATCACTTTGACAACATTGTTGTCTGTATGGAGAACTTTTTAAAAAAGCGTGACGAAAAAGCCTTTCTGTCTTTAGTACATCTTTGTTGTGTAAATGTAGTTTGTAATGAAGGTTGACCCCTAACCCCATCCCTGAAAACATGGCCATCAGTGGGGCGTAAGCAGATCGTACAGAAACATATGAAAGAGATTTAATGAACCACCAATTTACCAAATAGTTACAAATTGAGATGAGGTGTTGAAAAATCTTTGCTGCCACTTTTGATCAATTTAAAACATTGTTGCTGAATAATATTACTAATTTCTTTGCTAAAAAATGCAGTGTGTGAGTGTACAGAGTATATCTCTGCTCACTGACCTGTGAAATGTTTAGAGTTGAAGTGAGGGCCCAGTGGGCTGCTAGAGCCGGAGTCCAGTGCAGGCTGACCCCCAAGCGCCTGCCATCAGGACTGGCCTGTGTGTCTGCTGCTTTCTGTAAAACACACACACACCATAGCTCTTTAGGTACAACAACATCCAAGTATATGCATTCAGTCAGCTGAACAGAATCCTCAAAGCTGCATACATACAAATAAATAAGGTCAATGATGCACGAACTACACATATTCTGAAGTGTTTACAGTCTAGAGCAAAAGTCTGAAAAACATATTTTTTTCTCTCAGTATTCACATCAGAAATGCACTCTTTGCAGAGAAATTGTTTTTTAACAGTAATGTTGAGTATAAAGCTTTCAAGAAAAACTGAGGTTGTTAAACGATTATATATGCTTCAGTAGAAGTTAGACATTTTAGTTACTTATATAAGTAAATAAAAGATTTGTAAGTTTTAACATGCAAAATTGCTGGTGAAGAACTACAATACACTACAAAGCATCGTTAAGTCAAGATTGTATGTTGACATTTTTGTATATTAATATTTTGTAATAAACTTGAAATACACTGTTTTTATATTTATAATCAAGGTTATAAATTATTTTTAAATCATACTATTGTAATTTGAGTTCATTTGCAATGCTAAGTCTTGTGCTGCTTAATGTTTTTTATATGCTTTATTGTACAGTACAGCTTTTAATATTGTGAATCACCTCTGAGGTAAATGTTTTTTTTTTTTAATTAAAAGGACAAAATATATGGAAAATGTACTTCTGAAAGCACAGAAAGGTCAGGGTTACCCTCTATTTACCCATGTGCTGAGTCACTTCAGCTGCCTGCAACATTTAACCACCTAAAGTCTCATTCCATTAAACGTGTGATATTTGACACTTCATAATGAGACCTCTGCCCCATCTAAACCAGAAACTAAAAGTGTTTCATTAGAAACCATCCATCAGGCTGAGCTTTCTGAACTGATATAAAAAATGCCACATATTGAAGCTTTAATAGAGTTGGAAATAAACAAGTAATTCATTTAAAAGAGAGCTCAGCAAGCAGCAGACCTTATTATTGCATCACCAACAATAAATAACATCTAAATTTGATATGCAAACTAAATTGGATTATGATTAATATTACCTGCAAGGCTTAAAAGCAAAAAACATCCAAAAGCAGTTTCCAAAAGCAAAGCAATCCAATGCAATTTAGTTCTAGTCCCTGAAAACATCAGCCTCTTCCATATTTACACCATGAATAAGAAACATCCGTACAAAATTTATTGTGACAAAAGAAACCAAGTAAACAGGTTCATTTAAAGTCAATATTTATCAAATAATTCTTTAGAGACAGTCACAGCACAATCCTGCTCACCCAGTGCCTATGATCACGTTTACTGTAAAATCCAGTACACTGAAACAGAGAGACAAGCCTGTTTCCAAACACTGCCACTCTATTTATAAAGTAAAGCAGTGAACAGGCTCAATGCCAAGTCTGTGCTGGCATACTCTCATAGTCTCCTTGTATGCAAATTTATATTGTTTATTGTGCACCAATAGTGATATTGATCAAAACGCATTGCACAATGGCTATGCTCTTATGCAGCGTTCATAAAGGTTTGATGGTGGGATATCTGAAATGAAATGCAGTTTTCAGAGTTTAAGCGTGGTCTGAAGATGCAGCCCTCAACTTCGATATTCAGAGAATAGTGAGCAGATGGTCTGCAATCTGTACGCCGTGGCTTTCAGCTGATCACACTTTGTGTGTGATTGTATGACTGTGTGTGTACTTGTGTGAAAAAAACAAAACAAAAAGCAAAAACAGGCCAAAAAAAGCCTTAATCATTATGCTTGTTTTATCAATGCATCCTCCATAAAAATGACATATAATATAATAAAATATAATATAACAAAATAATAATAATTCACAAAATGTATATACATTTGTATATGTAGATTTTATATATGTATATGTGTGTATATATATATATATATATATATATATGTGTGTGTGTGTGTGTGTGTGTGTATACACACACACACACACACACACACACACATGCACGCACATATATAATACATATATAATGGAAAATTTTCTCATGATTCTTTGATGAATAACGCACATTTTCTATTTATTCTATGCATTTCTCCCAGAATTAAAAAAGGGGGTTTGGGTCAAAGACAAATAGGAGTTGTATATCACAAATTTTGACATATTTAAAACAAGAATCATTAGACGACATTACAAGACTATTTAAGGATCACCGTGCAGCCCCCAGAAACTTGATTGTCATTTTAAATCTACCAATGTTTGCCACAATCCTTCAAACCACTAATAAGTTTTACCCATTTGTCAGCAAGTTTTTAATGAATTACAGTATAATAAAATTAAGAATGATAATTTATGCTTTTATATATTTGAATAAATACAGGTCAGAATAAGTATGTTGTTTCATTTTTACATAAATATATGTATCTGTTACTCTGAATGATGATGGAGCATTATTTCACCCATATTTTGAAATTTTCCCAAAAGTTATTTGAAACATCAAGGTAGACACTTTTCTGATTGTGTGTTATGATAAATCTTCTTTAAGCATAAAAATTATTTCTAAAGATATAATTGAAATTGTTAGGAAACCACAGATAGAGAACGTGTTTTATTCTCATTCACCACTAGAGGGCACAAACATTTCATCCATACATCTGGGAGTAAAAACAGGCCCTCATAGTCACTGCAGCTCTGCACAAGGCAGCAAGACATAGACTAAACTCTCAAGCAAACAAACAGGACAGAACCAGAGCATAAAAACAATAAAGCCATGCAGCATAAGGACATACTGGCTCTCTTGCTGTGTATATGTTTGGCTGTATGTGTTTTGCAGCTGAGGATTGGCTCTCAAACTGAGGCCACACCCGGTGTTTGCGTCTGGGGCCGCTCTCACATGCATGATACACATGCAGATGCCACCTAACCTAACACTGTGCTTTCACTTACAGGACTGTCACACACAGAGAAGAGAATGCCTTCAGTAATGTGCTGCCTAGCATCTGGATTACACTGCGTACGAACGCCAGCATTTTCAGAACTACAGTATCTAAATACTATGACAATTTAATGTAGTTTGTACAGTTGCAATAAAATTAACAATAATATTAATATTGAAAATCTTGTTTAGCAGTGTTGTAAATACATTGTGTTGGCTTTGTGTTTGAGAATTCAATACGAGGTTTTAAATCACACCTGGTAAGGAATATTCCATGTTCATTAAAAGTGAAGCTCAACCAGCAGCATTTGTGGCATAATGTTGATTACCACAAAATTCATTTCCACTGGCCTATCCTTTGAAAAAAAAAAAAAAGGGTTATAATGAGGCAATGACAGTGGAAGTGAAAAAAAGTGGAAAAGAAGTGTGCATAATTGTACTGGATGTGCACTTGTTGTGTTCTTCAAATCTTAAACGTATATTTTTTTAAAAAAAAGCTATACTTGCAAATAATATACTACATTAGTCAACATTTGAAGTGGATCAAAAAAGTTCATCAAAGTTGTCCAAGAATACATTTTGGTTTTAGGTTTTAGGACAACTTTGATGAAAGGTTTTGATCCACTTCAAATGCTGACTAGTGTATTAATGAAATAAAAAGGGCCACTTAAGTGCACTTAAGAGAGTGCTTTCAAACTCTCAATGTCAAAAGTTTTATTTATAACACATTTAAACCATTATGTTTTAATAATCTTTTGACTTTTTAAAAGAACTACACTTATTTTGATTTGTTGACTAACATACTAAAGCACATGTGACGTACTTGATTATTATTTTAACTGTAGTGTCATATGATAATACATTTAATATATTGTAAAAGTACTAAATTGCGACTTCATTAACACAATTCATACAAAAGAAATGACATTAAAATGTATTTATTTTATATTTAATACACTTTATATATTTCAAAGGCAATAGATGTAAATATGAAATTACATGTAAATATGTACTTAAATCCTACTTAAGTAATTTAAAAAGCACTCTTAAGTTCAACAAATTGCATTCAACAACTTTAAACTACAACTCATTTTAATTTAATTGTAAATAATATGCAGCTAAGTGTTGAAGACATTACATTTAGTTCAGTATATTATATTCTTTTAATTGTAGTTAATGCAACCAGTTATTACAAATAAAATATATGTATGTGTATGTGTGTGTGTGTGTGTGTATATATATATATATATATATATATGAAGAGTTCATTTGCAAAAACAGATTACTCCATTTTTAACAATTCTCAGAAATCATGTTTTTTCGTTGTGCTTTCCAATTAATCTCAATCAAACTGCAGTTGGGTTATTTTGACTAGGTTAAAAAATAACTAAAAAAACAAACAAACAGGTAACTAATACAATAAAACACAATAAAAACATGATAACAATAAAAAAACATGATTTTTGAAAATCTTTAAAATCAATTTATCTGTTTTTGCAAATAAACTCTTCATACATATATTAGGGCTGTCAACCGATTAAAATATTTAATCGCGATTAATCGCATGACTGTCATGAGTTAACTCGCGATTAATCGCAATTTAATCACATTTTTATCTGTTCTAAATGTACCTTAAATTAATATTTTTCAAGTTTTTAATACTCTAACTGACATGGGCATGGACAAATATAAATGCTTTATGCAATATGTGTTTATTATTGGTGAAACCATAGTTAACAGAGCATGAAGACTAGACATGTTTCAAAAGTCATAGAAGTTTTTTAAAGAACTTGTTTATGTCTATTACACACATGAAAAAGGGACATAGAAATACCAGGTTCTCGTTACTTATGTTTATTTCCACTGAGCAATTGACTTAGACAAGCCTGTTTACATTTTCACACTACAAGACAGCTCACTTCTTCCAAACATGCAAAATGTTATTATTTATTATTACATTTGTTTGCCTCTCTGTGCCCACATACTGTATTTTCATGCAGTTAATGCTCAATAAAATCAAATAGCCTAAACATAAGATAAAGACAATAGCTGTTCTGTGATTTCGGCTATACTTGCATGTAAAATTAGAAGAAGCAACATGATATCGGTTTTAAAGCAGCACTGTGTAACTTTTGGCTCTCGGTTAATAAACAGGACTGCACGCATCCCGCGGAAGAACATTCTAACCAGAGCTACTTCTCTAAATTTATGTCTATGGCAATTCATGCAGGTATGTGTTACTTCGCAGCGGTGACGACCCGAACAGGCTACAATAGTCCAAATATAAGCACTTATTATAAGAGTACCGTAGTGATTCGGGATAAGACAAAAACACAGTTTGGAAGATGAATTCATGATGTACTCGCTCATTATATACATGTATAAAGCAGAGCAGACGCAGAGAGGGAGAGGGGTGTGTGCGTAGCGGGAAAGAAAGACCTCGCGCTTGTGGGATGTACAGTACCGGCTAGTCTCAGAAACTAAATAAGGTTTGGGAAAAAAATAAAGATTGGTCGCTCTTTTTGGGAAAAAAAAAAAAAAAAAAAATGCTAAAGGGGTTTGAAAAGTCGCTAAGTTGGCAACACTGACAGCATCTCCATCCATTTCTCCAACCACGGGTTAGGCCACGGCTCAAACAGAAAATGCGCGCTGCATTAATCGCGCGTTAATAAAATTAGCGCCGTTAAAATGAATTTGCGTTAACGCGTTAACTTTGACAGCACTAATATATATACATATATATATGGTATGAGGTGCCAATCTGTAATCTATCTATAATCTATAATCTGAATTTATAGATGTAATCTATAATCTGAATTTATAGATGTAAATCTGAATATATAAATGTAAATTTTGAATATATAGTTATAAGTCTGAATAATATATTGTTTTGTCTGAATATATAGAAGTAAATCTGAATATATAAATGTAAATCTGAATATATAGAAGTAAATCTGAATATAATTCTGTATAAATGTAAATCTGAATATATAGTTGTAAGTCTGAATATATAAATGTAAATTTGAATATATAGTTATAAATCTGAATATATAGAAGTAAATCTGAATATACAGTTTAAGCCTGAATATATAAATGTACATTTGAATATATAGTTGTAAGTCTGAATATATAAATGTAAATTGTGAATATATAAGTGTAAATCTGAATATATAGTTATAAATCTGAATATATAGAAGTAAATCTGAATATATAGTTATAAATCTGAATATATAGAAGTAAATCTGAATATATAGTTATAAGCCTGAATATATAAATGTAAATTTGAATATATAGTTGTAAGTCTGAATATATAAATGTAAATTGTGAATATATAGAAGTAAATCTGAATATATAGTTATAAGTCTGAATATATGGAAGCAAATCTGAATATATAAATGTAAATTTGAATATATAGTTATAAGTCTGAATACACAAATGTAAATTGTGAATATATAGAAGTAAATCTGAATATATAAATGTAAATTGTGAATATATAGATTTAGGCCTTTCAAGCATCTCACACTGGACAGGCAGTGTGCCATTCACAGCGAGAAGCTGCTCAATGCTCTGAATGGCCTTTGATGCATCAGAGCAAGTGTCACAGATGTAGTAGCCCAGTCACACACCCAGAAGTAAGCTAGAGTTATTAATTGTTTCAATAGTATGCACAACAGCTAGAGTCCTTACAAGTGAAATGAGATTTAATCTACAAGGAAATGAGGGAGATCTTCATTAGAAATGAAAACAATAGCATATTTACCTTTCTAATCTAGGAAATAGATTCTTACTATTTTTCTGTATATAAACAACCTATGAGACAGTTGTGTACAGTTTATAACAATCACTCTACATTTGTATGAAAAATTAATAGGGCTTGAAATTAACACTGATTTTCAGATTTGATTTGATTCTAATTCACTAGTTCTCAGTTAAACTGATATAAATTGCTTATTCTAGCTGTTCTACTAGATTAAAATATTCCAGTTACAGTGTCAATAAGCTACAATGAACAGTAATAACAATTGTGAAAATATATTCAGATTTGCTTCTATATATTCAGACTTATACCTATATATTCAGATTTACATTTATATATTCAGAAATATAAGTATATATTCAGATTTACCTTTATATATTCAGAATTACAACTATATATTCAGATTTACTTTTATATATTCACAATTTACATTTATATATTCAGATTTATAACTATATATTCAGATTTACTTCTATATATTCACAATTTACATTTATATATTCAGACTTATAACTATATATTCAGACTTAACTATATATTCAGATTTACATTTATATATTCAGAATTATAACTATATATTCAGATTTACTTCTATATATTCACAATTTACATTTATATATTCAGATTTATAACTATATATTCAGACATAACAATATATTCAGACTTATAACTATACATTCACAATTTACATTTATATATTCAGGCTTATAACTATATATTCACAATTTACATTTATATATTCAGACTTACATCTATATATTCAGATTTTTATATAATTATTTCCTGTTTGGCACCTCATATATATATATATATAACACACACACACACACACACACACACACACACACACACACACACACAATAATGTGTGTGTATTAACACCCCATAAAAATGACAAGAATGGTTGTATGGCTCAACTGATATACAGTTTAAAACAAATTTAATTATTAAATTATAAGCTTCATATTTCTGCTTTTAAATACTCAAATGTTGCAGTTTTACATATAGCTTGACTTGTTTTGAAACTAAAACAACTAAAATATTAACCAAGTTCTCTCATAACCTTTATGTTACAGTTTGAAGAAACCTTTTGACGCTGACCTAAATTTTGACCCCAACACACTTTAAGTAACCTGATTCTAAAATGTTTTGATTCTTATTTGGAAAGCTATGGAGCTGCCGCTCTCTAGTAGCCTACTAGCACGGCCACGGCGCTCCTCACCAGCACATGTGCGCCATGTATAAACACACACTCATCAAACTGATACACAGCCACTAGCCCTCTAGTCCTGCAGCGCTCAGTACACTTTGTTTTCGAATGCTACATAAATTAGCTCCGAACTCCCTTTGGCGAAACCTTTATAAACACACTGCGCAGCGCAGCCACCGAGGGTCAAAAGGGTTTACTGAAGACCTCCATTCTGCGCCGCTCTCAGTGCACTTTTTCTTCACTCACAGACTTTCCTAATGTCTAACATTTATCACACGAGCGCGGATACAGGCTGGTACCTGAAACAGTCTCTGGCAGAAATTGGTGATGACAGGAGGGGTTTCTGAGAGATTACAGTGGTTTGAGGTTTGCGGTTGTTATCCGTTCTGTTTATTTTAAAGGTAAAAATAACACAAGCCATCATGGCCTACCTTCCTGAAGAAGGAAAAAAAAGTAGGGAAAGTTGAGAGGGAAGCTGATCTGCACATGTAAAAGCAGATATTTACTTTGTTTTCACTGCGAATAAACATAAAAAGTCACTCAAAATCCAAGCACATTTGAAAATATTTTCCCACCAAAGCACTTTTTATACAATTATTATGTGTAAGTTCACTACTTCTCTGAATATTTGCATTTAAAAAAATGACTGCACTGCACGACCAGTGAAGGCCAAATAAAGCTAATTAAAACGCTTAAAAGAAATGCTGACCAGTAAAAGTTCCTAAAATATCCACTTTCCATACCTTTAACAGGAATTCCTGAAATCCTTCCCTCCCATTTAACTACAATAACGGCATGTTTTCATGTGAGCTTTAATTTATGCTTAATGACATGGGGAAAGCCACAAATGAGCCTCATAAAACAAGGCTCTTAAATCTACTTTGAGCGATTCACCTCCATTAATGACCAGCAATGCTGAAGCAGATGTTGTTCAGTTCATTCTTTTTTATGAGTGCAAACTTTGTGATAATTAACGTTAATGTGTCTGTTTGTTTTAGCAACACTTCTGTTTGGAAGTAAAATGCCATAGAACAATAGAAATGTGTTCATGCCCAGTCAGATGATACATTTTCTGCCATGTAAGCTAAATATGATAAAAAAAAAAAGACATACAAAAGATTTTCACTCAGAAAGTCAATCGGCAAGTAACACATTGAATTAAAATTGAAATTTTGAAGAAAGACTGATATAGTAGATTCTTGTAAGATGTACTCCAGTAATCTGTTTTGTTTACAACTTTGAAAAATCTTTTTCAAAATGTATGATATTTTGAATGCCATAAAAACATGTACTTTGCTGGTGAGAGGAAAATGTATACAATCACGACATAAATGTAGTCTTGGTCCCACATACCCCTGTTTTGCATACTCTCAAGCATTAGCGTGAAATAGTAAACTCATTTACTTAAACTCAGAAATTGCTAGTAAATTTTACAAAAATAATTACTAAGACACTCAAGTAACACACTGAATTGAAATGTGAAATTTTAGTAGAAAAAAGTAGAAAAACAAATAGTATTTTATTGTAAAACTAAAGGTCCTTGCACACTGAGTCCAAAATTTTCGTATACTTTTTTTTCGTTTTTTTTTTTTTCGTATTCATCATCCTTACCTATCAAAATGTTTGCTACGGATGCGAAAACGCAGAAAATCGAACCTGATCCAAATTTTTTTTCAATCACGGATGAAAGGAAGTGTGTAAACGTGATTGACACATCATGAGGTTGTATTTATTTTTTAACGTGCAAAAATTTCGGACGAAAATTTCGGACTCAGTGTGCAATGACCTTTACTCTAATAATATGTTTTATTTACAACTTTGAAAAGTCTTTTTTTATTTTTACAGTATAGGTTTAGGTTCATACATTTAAAAACTTTACAGTATGTGTTTTTCTCTATGCATAGCATACAATATCTGGATGACTTAGTACACTTACCAAAATGTTGTGAGATTAAAAGTTGCAATTACCATTTGTATTTCTTAGTGGAAACAACAATAACAATAATAATAATAAATAAAATATTGCCCCTCAAATACCCCCCCCCCCCATTTTTTTAAGGCTTATGTAGTAGTTTGTACTGTAACTATAATAATATAAAACTAAAAAGGAAACCTGTGAAAGTAATGAATGAAAATGAATTTGTAAATTACAAAATCACATTCTACACTATTTGCACTTGTGTTTTTTGACATAAATTACGTAACATAGCATCAACGGTAGAACAGACACATTTCATGAGAATTTTTTTCTGTTACTGAATGCATGTCAGTAGGTTTAGCGACCTGTTAAAAGATTTGGTTGTGAGTGTCAACATTGTATTTTGTGAAAGCGCACAGCTCTTCTGAGGTGCTGACAACCCATCACAGATAATGAAGCAGTGCTAAAGACAGATGGCCTCTTTATATCAACAAATGACAAAAGAAGAGAGGGGGAGACAAAGAGAAACTGGGAGAATGAGAGAAAGAGACCGAGAGAGAATGAGATAGAGAGAATGAGAAATGGCTGAGCATTTGTCCGACAGACTTCACAGAGTTATTCAAATACCAAATTACATTTCAGAGCTCCTGCTGCACAGAACACTGCCTGTCTCCTAACTAAATGCTGCAAATGCATGTGGTCTAGTGTATGTTTGTGTGTGTGTGTGTGTGTGTGTGTGTGTATGTATTTTGCAATGCATATGCAGTTTCACACACACACACACACACACACACACACACACACACACACACACACACACACACACACACACACACACACACACACAATAAATGCATTTTAAGATGGAATACTCCTAAACTATGTTAATCTGTGTGAATGCAGATTGATCTGATTACTGTTTTGATATCTAATCCTCTCGATCTTTTGTAATCATTGTAACAGCATTTCACAGCTGTTTTGGACTCATTTTTCAAAGTTCTGTCATTATTTACAGACCTTCATGTTGTTACTTTCTTTCTATTTTGGAAAGAGAAATAAAAAGAGACATCAAAGCTTCAAAACTTCCAAAAAGCAGTTCATATGCCTGTTGTTTATATTTTACAACAGGTTCGTTGGGAACTTCATGAGGATGAGTAAATACTAAAATGACTTTTATTCCCATTAATTAGTAATTTAACTAAAATCAATAATTGTGAAAGTAAATTGTGAATTGTGAAGATATGCACATGCACACAGACAATTACAAGTGCATGATAATGCTCTTAATTATGCACAGTTTTTCTAACTGTCACCTCTTTGCTTTTACAACTTTTGTCTTCAGTATCACACATCAGTATCACACATCTTGTACTTGTGTAATGTTCAGAAGAGTAACTAAAACATCCTCTAATAATGACATCTAATTGTGTCTTTCCTTTTTTCTTGGTTTTATTTTTGGTCTTTTTATTTAAATAGGACAGTCAAAAGTGGGAAACAGGAAAGTGAGGAAAGAAAGAATTAATGGGACATTATACAGTTTGCACTTGAAACTTCATCCCCACCGGAGTACCTCAGCTCTGAGAGTCTCTTTCCAAACTCAATATATGTCACGCATCAAATCATGCTTGCTGTACCGTGAGATGTACTTACTGACAATAATAAACTGAGCAAAC
This sequence comes from Tor tambroides, assembly GCA_021397915.2. NCBI lineage: Eukaryota > Metazoa > Chordata > Actinopteri > Cypriniformes > Cyprinidae > Tor > Tor tambroides. Next base: position 23,776 of record JAFVLL020041010.1, read on the forward strand.
AGAGTGGCAGCACAACATAAACTGTGTAAAAACTAATTTAAGCAGTCTTTACTTCAAACCAATAATTAAAATTTTCCTCTAATCATGAACTGTAATTGTGGCTTCCCTATTTTTCTTGATTGAGTAATAATAAAGGAATAGTCATATAGTAACAATGCAGCAAGATATATAATATTTTTTATAGTAATTTAATATAGCAATAACATAGGAATATAAGGAATAGTTTTACATTTACTTTTACATTTAGTCATTTAGCAGACACTTTTATCCAAAGGGACTTACAAATGAGGACAATGGAAGCAATCAAAATCAACAAAAGAGCAATACGCAAGTGCTATGACAAGTCTCAGTTAGCCTAACGCAGTACACGTAGCAAGGTTTTTTTTTTATTATATAATAAATAAAAAGAAAACAGATAGAATAGAAAAAGAATAGAGCAAGCTAGTGTTAGAGGCCTTTTTTTTTTGCATTTTGTTAATTGTATAAAATTAGAGGGTCAAGAAAAGATGGAAGAGATGTGTTTTCGGAAGGACTGAGTTGGGCAGGTCTGAGTCTGCTCGGACTGAGTTGGGCAGGTCATTCCACCAGGAGGGAACATTTAATTTAAAAGTCAGTGAAAGTGATTTTGTGCCTCTTTGGGATTGCACAATAATGCACCATTCACTTGCAGAACGCAAGCTTGATGTTGAATAAAGCAAATCTGCAGGACCGGATAGTTTTCACAACGTGGTCTGAGAAAGTCAGCTGATCATCAATCATAACTCCAAGTTTTCTGGCTGTTTTTGAAGGAGTTATGGTTGATGTGCCTAACTGGAAGGTGAAATTGTGATGAAACGATGGGTTTGATGGAATCACAAGCAGTTCTGTCTTGGCAAGTTTGAGTTGAAGATGATGGTCCTTCATCCAGCAAGAAATGTCTGTTAGACAAGCTGAGATGCGAGCAGCTATCGTTGGATCATCAGGATGGAATGAGAGGTAGAGTTGAGTGTCATCAGCATAGCAGTGATATGAAAAGCCATGTTTCTGAATGACATAACCTAGTGATGCCATGTAGACAGAGAAGTGCTCCAAGAACTGAGCCCTGAGGCACCCCAGTAGTTAGATGATGTTTTGGTATCATTTTTTACACACGTCATTCCAAATCATTCTATACTGTTATTTTTTTCTTTAAATAAATAATAAATTTAATGTGTGAACTTATTGCACTGCATTACATAGTTTATTTATTTTATATTTTATCTATCTATCTATCATCTTGAGGGAAAAAAATAACACATCTGTTGAAACATGTAAATACCACAGAAAAGCGTTTCCCTGACCTGCGTCTGCACCATGATCTGAGGCATCCATCACACATTGCATACAGTAAATCTTTCACGGTTATCTTTGGGGAATACGCATGAAAATGAGACTTCCGCACACAGAACTTGGGAGAGATGTGTCCGAAAGCAGCACTGAACTTGAGGAGTGATTGTATTTATTTCTGTTAAAGAGTTGAAGAATAACATTAGAGCCTCCAGATGGAATACCAACATTATTATGTTAATGATGAGTTGCACAAACACATATGGCCACATATACATACAGTATGTATACACACATGGATGTCTGTACATCATAAATTTGGCAAAAGACAAAGCCACCATTGCGACAGCTGTGAAATTGTATTTTAAACACAGCTGCTGTTTTGTAGACAGTACAACAGTGGACAGGAAGTAGCATGAAATTTGTTTAGGATGTGAGAGCATTGTGGTAAAAATCATTCTGCTCAAAAACTCTCATCGGCTGAAAACTATTACCTGCAAACATGTCCAGATGCCTTAGCTGGCAAAAATTATGAACTTTTTATTAATATTATTATTTTTTATTTTTTGACTAAATTATATAAATTATTAAGATACAATAAAAGAAAACATGGAATCAAAGTGAATTTTGTCAGTTTCTGCTAATTTTGAAGGTGACATTGGCTGTTTTTGTATGTGGCACATTCTTTGGCTCTGTCACATGATGTGATGGTTGTACAGGCTGTTGTCTTTGTTAGAGCTCACAGGCATGAGAAATCACTTGAGGTGAGCTCTCCAATAGCTCACAAGACAGCCAAATGTTTTCCAAACAAACCTGAAGACTTCCTGGATAGGCTGACAGCTAAGATCATTTAGAGCCTTTCCTCCAAACAATTTAAACAGATGGAGGCGAGTGGACAAGGGCTGTAAGTGAGCATTGTACAACATTTGTGTCCCTAAGTCTTGGTCAGAATTCAGCGCTGCTTTTAGAATTATATAACCGTTTCTTGATTAAATCTAGAACATCAGCACTGTTGCAATGCACAACTCCCACTCTGAACAGTTGATTTGATATGGCTTTGAGCCTTGTGTTTGGTGCCAACACTAAATTATGGGAACATTAGTTCATTTGTTTTCACATTGTGCTGCAGCCAAATCGGCCCATTGCTTTTTGAGAAATTTAAAGAGTTTCCGATTTTTGTGAGCTATGTGTTACTGAATACTACTGGTTGCTAGGGAATAACATTTAGTGAAGAAAATGGCACATAAGTGTACATACGTAAGTACGTACGTAAGTAATTAATAAAATAACACTGAAGTAGCTAATGCACAAATTAATCCTTGAATAAGCCAAATTTCCTCACTGGAGCTGCTTACTGAAGGCTGAAGCATTGCTCAAAGGTGATGTGTGTAATTTTGTTCAGTGCCAAAGTATGTTCTAATATCCTAAGCTTAATATGCAGAGACATATTTAAATAAGCAGTTGGTAAGCTGACTACCTAAAAAGTGTAAACAGTCTGGTCTGTTTGTTTGAGAATCCCAACCTGGAGTTCCTTTGCCAAAAGTATCGTTAGCCAGCTATGGTTGTAAAATTCCATTATTGCTAACATACTGTAGTTCAACGATTCTGCATTGCCTGAAAATGAATATTTGCTAACAGAAAACTTGTGTGGTTGAACTACAGTTCCCAATCTATGATGTGGACTTAAATAAAATTCATAAATAAATTCATTCTATATATATATATATATATATTTTTTTTTTTGCATAATTTAATTTTGTTTTGGTAATGTTACAGTTCAGTATCTATGTTAATCTTTTCAGATATATAAATATAATATATAAATATATTATATATATTAGCACAGAAAAAAATAAAAAATGTATTTTTTATGAAAACACCCTATATCTTTCACTACATTAAGTATATACATTTTAGTCTATAAATTTTAGTGTTGACAATCAGCGCTGTTTTTTTAAAAGTCTGCATGTGTGTAAATTTTTGAAGTTGATGCAAGAAGGAGCAATGAATCAAATCAAATAAAACCACCGGGAACAAAAACAGAGAAATAAGGTTGTGGCGAAAACTGCTAACTGAGAGGTGTTTACTGACATTGTTCTTAAAGGTGCAGTAGGAGACCTTGGAAAATGCTAACTTTAGCCTGATAGCACTGAAAGCAAACATCCCACCCTCCCTGCAAATCGCCGTTCAAATCCACGCCCCCTGACCGCATATACACACACAGATCAGACGATCGGAGACAACATTACTACAATACATCATGTGTCATTCACCAGTGAGAAAACTTTATAGCACAGTACAACAAAACCAGGAAGGAAGATCAGGTTGTTGATGTTTGCCTGTCATTCTCGCTCTACGTGACCGCGTTGATGACGTATCCTGTCTGTGTGAACAGGGTGCGCAGAGGTATGCAAATGCACATGTTTACAGGCAGGTAGGAAAGTCAATCAAAACGCTCCGAATGAGCGGTTTGATTGGATGAACATTTCTTGGTCCTACACCTTCCACAGAATATATAAATACAGATAAATACATTTAGACCACTTAACTTAAAGCTGCAGTCTGTAAGTTTTGCCTCTTTGTCGCCATCTCAGTTTGTAAACCTGGAATTGCAGCTGTGTGCGGAATTATCTTCCTTGCGTGGGTTGTGCTCCCGCCCGGCTCCAGCGCGGATGAATCGAATGTTTTGAGGAGTATGTGTGGCAGTCAGTCACCTCACCGGTGTGGATATTTACTGTACTTCACAATCACAGATTCTAGCCTACGTCTTGGAATATATGACCCAAATAAGAATTTTCTCCAGATATTGTCATCTGAACAAGTAAGTAACAGGTCTGCCATGTTTGTTCTGACCAACTGAGGAAAAAATCATTACAATAAATAGCGCTACCAATGGTGATTTAATCTAAAGATTGGTTAGCTCATATCACATCAAACTGTGCAAATTATTATTATTGTTATACTTTATTCTAAAATTATTATTGTTAATAACATCAGCATTGCGTTACTATGAGTATAGTGTGCATTATTGTCATAACATTCAAATTTCATATTAAGAAATTCTTTTAACCCAAAAAGCAAATTATGCTCCCTTCGAACTGGTTTTCTTTAAAATACAAATCTTGTGTAATCCCAGGCTATCTATAATCAGAAGCACATTTAAAACTGGAATATAATTTAATTTCATTCACATGTGTTTCATAAACACATAATCCTTTCTGGATCACAATCCGCCATCAAAATGATACATCTAATTATTCTAGCTGCTGTGAGAAAAGGCTAAATGATCCACCACATGCAGCATCCGCACATGTGATAGCCTAGTAGCTGGGACAACTTCTTTATGTTTACAGACGTGATGTAATGACGCGGCAGTATGCTCGAATTTCCCGCAAAAACCTACCCATACCACTCAAATTAGAAAACACTTTTATAAGCTAACCGTTGTGAATCAGGCTAAAGTAAGGCGATAGTTTTGAACACTGGCTGGTTAATTACTTGCTCAAATATTGATTTCGGATCATTTTTAACCAAAAAAAGTTATGGACTGCAGCTTTAATGATTGCTATTGGGGTGTGAAGAGACATTCAACCAGCATAACAAAAAATGTTTCTGAAGTCAATCACCTATTGCACCTTTAAATAAAAATGGATGTTCATTTACACAACAATGGTGTTTTGGGGGCCTGAAAACTTTTGAAAATGGGTTTCAAAGTGCAAGTTTTTAAAACTCATATCTATGAAAATGTGAATTTGTGAAAACGGTGATGTCATGCACTGCATATTACCTGTTCAGTCTATAGGTGTGTGCACAGATGCATAGTGTTTCTTTACAAAGCAGAATGGCCAACTATTGGCCTGGCATGAATCATACAGCAACTTTAGTCGTTTTCGAAAACGCGTGTGAATGGGGTTCATTTTAACATTTTAATGCGAAGGAAGAGCTTTTCTGTTTTTAGTTTATCCAAAATGACTTACAAATGAGGACAACAGAAGCAATGATACAAATGAGGACAACAGAACCAACAACAATAGAGCAATGATATGTAAATGCTGTGTCAAGTCTCAGTTAGTCTAACACAGTACAAGTTGCAAGGGTTTTTTTCAGGACAGAATCAAAGGTGGAGTGTCATCAGCATAGCAATGATGTGAAAAGCCATGTTTCTGAATGACAGAACCTTGTGATGCCATGTAGACAGAGAAGAGAAGTGGTCTAAGAACTGAGCCCTGAGGGACCCCAGTAGCTAGATGTTCAAGGTACCTTGAAGGACCTATCTGAGAGACTCAAACCACTGGACTGCAGTTCCTGAGATGCCCTTTGCCAGTAGGTTTGACAGGAGGATCTGTTGTTTAACCATGTCAAAAGCAGCAGACAGATCCAGCAAATAAGGGAAGCATTCCATAGGTTAAAAAGTACAGCATACTTTTATTGTGCTTATTCCAGTGTTCTGAGGAGCAATTAATTGGAAATGTAGTGACTGGTTCTTTAATATTGTTAGCTAGTGGATAAAAAAAATGACTTTTTTAACCATTTGCCAATTTGTAGACAAACTGCTAATTCCTATCAGGCAAATTAAATTACATGGTTTTCTAAATAAATGTTATGGTTTGCAAAACCACACTGTGTCTACCACACATCTCATTTCAAGAGAAAAAGTAGTCACTGGTGCCTAAGCTAAACATTTAGCATTGTTAGCTAGAGCGTATAAAAAGAACTTTTCCTTTTAAGGAAAGAAAATTCTACTAGAGTAGCAAGTCCTCTAAATTAACAAACCTGACTATCCCTATTCACCAAAGCTCTGAGAGGAAGCTGTAATTAGCAAAGGGTGAACAGTAGCGACTGAATTAAACTCATAATGACAGACATTTTAAGCCCAAGGCGAATGTTTTATCAATTTGTTTCAGGAGATTTTGGCATGTCTCGTTAAGAGGCTGTTATGTTGCTAATTGAAGTCTGAGTGAGGTTGAGATTGTACTGTGGCATGAGGAAGTAGGAATCATTTTTCATTGACAACTCAATGAATATCACATTGAGTGCAATTATGCAAAGAAGATGAGCTAATACAGCACGACTTAAAAGATTATTCAAATGGTGGCTGATTGCTAGCTATCTTTCCACACGGTACAAGACATTCAATCCGACTTACGCTTCAGCTTCAGTCTCAAATGAGCCATGATATTTAGTTTCAAGCATGATTTTATGGTGCTTTAATGCCACTTCTGAATTAGCAGTAGTTGCTTTAGTGAAAACTCAGCTCACAAAACAACAAAAGTTTGGTATTAATGGACCTACACCAGGGCTTAAACACTCAACACCTGTTGATAACGTCATATATTTGCACTGTCTAGGATGCAGCAGACTACTAATGGCCATTGATAATGACGAAGCACTGTGTCATTGCTTTTAGTGCCTGGTTAAACTGGATTTCAGGTGGTTAGTGAATAAGGTTCAAAACCATGTGCAACTGTGAGTTCACTCCACTGAGCTGCCAAGCTTGCTACATGAAATGTCCTGATTCTTCCGCCTACTATTGCTAGAGATTTCTGGCTTGTGTTCTTTGGGAACACATTTGTTTGTCTCTCCTGTCCCATGTGGCTTATAATGTCTCAATGGCTTTTGAATTTCAGAAGTGTGACGGTGTTTAAAGTTCTACTAATGAACTCTCCCAAACTGTCATTTCCAGTCAGGCCTCGAGAGACATAAAGCTGACCAGGAATCACATTCTTTTCACTGTTCGACGTTCATAATTGTTCCACTGTTTTTTCAAGTCCTCAATGTTTGTTGGTGGGAAAACCTTGAACGTCTGTCTAACGTCTTTTCCATAACATTGGAGTTTTACAGCCTTGACATTCAACAATTTCTGCATGACACATGGCTATGTTTTATTTAATGCTATGCTATATTTTCCTTCAGTTGGTGAGAATTTGATTGTTCACTCTGGAATTAGAGATGGGCTTGCCAAGCACGAATTCTTGTCATTACGCTGTTGGGAGGAGAGCTGTACTCGTTCCTCTTGACTTAGTATCAATGGGTTTAACATCTTTCATTGTGGCCATTCCTGTTCAAAACAGTTGCTTTAAACTTGACCTTCGGCTGTCTGCACTCATCTTAACATAATTTACCATAGCTGACAGCCAAGAAATATATATGGCTTCATGCATAGCCTTCTACCAGACGGCTGACTGAAAGATTCGTGGTCAAAGAACAGTTTTAAAAAGTTACTTGAAAGTGAATGGTGAACTACTACACTGCAATAGTTTCTTTTGCACCTTTACAACTCTTTGCTACTCATAGTCAAAATACCGCATATCCTCTTTATGTCAGTGGATAGACAGATGTGATGCTTTTGAACAAAAATATGGCCCGGCATGATGATCTACTCTGTGAAAATGTACACTTTGGCAATAAAAAAGGTATTATGTAAAAGAGAATGCTTTAAAAGAATTACTTCCATTAAAAGAAAAAATGCTTTAAAAGAATATACAAGTGTAAAAAAATATTACCCCCCCCCACTTAATTGTATGTTATTTGCAATTAAATTATTTTTTTATATAGTTTAATTTTATAATAAATGCAATTAGTTGACTAAAGCACATTGTCATGTAATTTCATAATTACCTATTTGAAACTATGGTTAAAGTGTACTGCTGAATGTACTGACAAGCATTCTTGGTAAACTAAAATATATTTGAATGTCATTTCTATTAAAATTTGTATGTTATATCATTAAATATATTTGTAATTGCACATTTGTAATGGTAAACTTGCAATTTAGTACATTTCAAATATATTATCTTTAAATGTAACAGTACTTTACATGTGCTTTAGTATGTTAGTAAACACATCAAACTAAGTGTACTTTAAAGCATGACAAAATATTATTAAAACACTGATTTAAAATTTACTTAAAGTAAAAGTTTTTTTTGACATTATAAAGTGTACTGTAGTGAACTCTCTTCAAGTACAGGCCTTAAATTTCAATAATATTATATTATCTGCAAATACAGTTTTTTTTTAAAATATATTCTTTTAAGAATTGAAGTATCAGTACAATGAAGCACACTTCTTACTCACACTGGCTGAACCCAGCTGTTCATACGTACCCCAACAAATATGAGAGTAATAAGTGATGTGCGACAGATGTGCTAATTCCTTCCTGGCTAATTCTTATCTTTATACACACATACAAATGGGATTAGATGTTGGATTGAGTTGTCAAAGATAATTGCATTCTTATGTTGATTAGAAAAGTCAGTAATATTGACACTCGAAATGAGCGATATACAGGTGCATCTCAATAAATTAGAATGTCGTGAAAAAGTTCATTTTTTCTTGTAAGTTATTTCAAAAAGTGAAACTTTCATATATTTTAGATTCATTGCATGTAAAGTAAAACATTTCAAAAGTTTTTTTCATTTTAATTTTGATGATTAGAGCATACAGCTCATGAAAGTCAAAAATCAGTTTCTCAAAATATTAGAATATTTACTTTTGAGTTTCAATTAATGACCATCCATACAGTATAAATTTTGGGTATCTCTTGTTCTTTGAAACCACAATAATGGAGAAGACTGCTGACTTGGCAATTATCCAGAAGATGATCATTGACGCCCTCCACAAAGAGGGTAAGTCACAGAGGGTCATTACTGAAAGGTGTGGCTGTTTACAGAGTGCTGTATCAAAGCATATTAAGTGCAAAGTTGACTGGAAGGAAGAATTTGGGTAGGAAAAGGTGCACAAGCAACAGGGATGACTGCAAACTTGAGAATACTGTCAAGCAAAGCTGATTCAAACACTTGTGAGAGCTTCACAAGGAGTGGACTTAAGCTGGAGTCAGTGCATCAAGAGTCACCACGCTCAGACGTCTTCAGGAAAGGCTACTGTCACTTGAACCAGGAGACAACGCTACAAGGGTCTTACCTGGGCTGTGGAGAAAAGAACTGACTGTTGCCCAGTGGTCCAAAGTCCTCTTTTCAGATGAGTAAATATGCATTTCATTTGGAAATCAAGGTCCCAGAGTCTGGAGGAAGAGTGGAGAGGCACAGAATCCATGTTACTTGAAGTCCAGTGTGAAGTTTCCACAGCCAGTGATGATTTGGGCTGCCATGTCATCTGCTGGTGTTGGTCCAATGTGTTTTCTGAAGTCCAAAATCAACGCAGCCATCTACCAGGAAATTTTAGAGCACTTCATGCTTCCTTCTGCTGACAAGCTTTGTGGAAATGCTGATTTCATTTTCCAGCAGGACTTGGCTCCTGCCCACACTGCCAAAGGTTCCAAAAGCTGGTTCAATGACCATGGTGTTACTGTGCTTGATTGGCCAGCAAACTCGCCTGACCTGAACCCCATAGAGAATGTCAAGAGGAAGATGAGAGACACCAGACTCAACAATGCAGATGAGCTGAAGGCCACTATCAAAGCAACCTGGGCTTCCATTACACCTGAGCAGTGCCACAGGCTGATTTCCTCCATGCCACGCCATATTGATGCAGTAATTAAAGCAAAAGGAGCCCTACCAAGTATTGAGTACATATACAGTAAATGAACATACTTTCCAGAAGGCCAACAATTCACTAAAAATGTATTTTTTTTTATTGGTCTTATGAAGTATTCTAATTTGTTGAGATAGTGAATTGGTGGGTTTTTGTTAAATGTGAGCCTAAATCATCACAATTAAAAGAACCAAAGACTTAAACTACTTCAGTCTGTGTGCATTGAATTTATTTAATACACGAGTTTCACAATTTTGAGTTGAATTACTGAAATAAATGAACTTTTCCACGACATTCTAATTTATTGAGATGCACCTGTGTATATATATATATATATATATATATTAATCACATCCAAAAGAAAAGTTTTTGTTTACATAATGTATGTATATGTACTGTGTATATTTATTATGTGTATATATGAATACAAGCACATACAGTATATATTTTGAAAATATTTACATGTATATACATTTATATTCTTATATTTTGTCATACATACAGTACATATATTTAATATATAAACATAACATATTTTTCTTAAATATGTACATGCATGTGTTTGTATTTATATGTACATAATAGATATACACAGCATACATTTACTATGTAAACAAAAACTTTTATTTTGGATGTGATTAATCACGATTAATTGTTTGACAGCACTGATATATATATATATATATATATATATATATTAAATGTAGTGTTTTAAGAGTAACTAACTCAGCTATTTTTTAAAACAGTGTAATTTTTCCAGCAAAAAAGGTACTTTTTCCCACAGTGTAGCTGTGTAGTGTAGTTGGATGTGCAGATTTGCAGCTGTGTAAATAGAGTCCACAATTAAATATCCAAAACTGTCTTTTCCACTTCTCGTATGTAGCTTTGGTAAATTTGATTCATGAGTAAGTGAATTTGTTTGTTTGAATGCTTCATGTAATTAATTAACTTCCCAGTGTTTTTGGTTAAGAAATATTTAGACTAGAAATTAGATTAGATGTTTGGAAACGTCCATATGTTTTTGATTCGATTAAATGCATTGTGCTTTTGTGCAGACTCCTAAAAGTATGAAGTGATGCTTCAAGCTTGCTTTGCTCATATGAAAGGAAAATTCCTTTATATAGTGAAAAAAATTAACAGAATTGACTTTAAAAACAGTTTTCACTTAGAAATTGGTAGCAAATTTAACATAATTACAAATAAATGGCTAGTAACACATTGAAAGCAAGAATTCTTGAAGTAGAAAGACAAAATAGAAGTTTCTTGTAAAACACACTTCGGAAAATCATTTTTTACAATGTACAGTACAACAACAACTTTGGAATGAGCTTCAAAAGGTGAAAAAAAGCCTAAGATTTAGTCAAATCCTCAGCAATTGCATTTGTTAAACTTGCTATACAGTTCCAAGTCATTATACAAACATGACTGACCAATACGTATTCCAGAGCGCCACAATAACATCAAATAAGCAAACAAGATTTGATGTTCAAGTCGTAATCAAGGATTCTTGGTGCTTCTGAAAGTCAAAATAAAAGTTAAGCTATAGATCTGTATTACTGTGTATATTATGAGTCAGAAACCTGTTGTGTGAACAACCTGTCCAGACTAAACAATATCTGAGCATAGATAATGCATACGTAACTCTGCTGTAAGAATGATCTCAGAGGAGAACAAAAAATGAGGCTTTTTGGAATGAGGAGATTTTCCAGCTAGTGAAAACTAGCTAGTGAGCCGTTGGTTAGTGTGACTAACACCGTCCATTCAGGTCTTAACAAAACCAAAGCTCATCATTGCATCATCTGTTCTAGGGATTTAACATCAGACATCTCTTCCAATTATGTGGAGGTGAAAGCAGGTAAGATGGCTTGACATCACTGTCTACAGGTTGTTGCTAATGAGTGTTTATGGCTGCAGGAAATGGACTCTAAAGCCGTACAAGCGTTCATGTCGAGCAGCTGTGAGTGCCAACAGAATGACTCAGGCTAGAAGTTCACGCAGACACGACTGGCCAGACATGCTCTGGAAAGGTGCGTGATAATTCTTCTGAGGCCACACACAGCGGAAATGTGAGAGGTTGTAGTAGATGCCATAGATCTCAAGGCTGTAAATCCAATGTGGAATTCATTTTGTGAGAAGTTACCAAGTCGTCACACATACGGTCTTATATAAGCACAGTGACAGACACTATGAAGGAAGTCTACCAGCGGACGAAAGCAATCACAAATCCTAACAGAGAAAACACACTCGCAGCATCTGAGCTGAACATAGTTTACGGAGTATAGTTTTTGAGCTATATGCATTTTGAAAATTTAGAAAATCATGGATTTATTTAACCTTTAACAGTAGATACATAGACATTACAGGAGATCATTTTGCGTCTTATTTCTAAAAGTGATGAAATTTGTAATTTACAGAGTCATTTACATCAGATCTACATCTTAAAAAGACCACCTCCTTTATCTTACTATGTCTAAATTCATACAGAATGTGGCATTTTTTGTGTCCTAAACACACACAGTTGCATAGTAGTTTTACACTTTGCACAGTTTCAGAAAATTACAGCTTTATTGGAAATGATACAACATAATAATATTATGTTATTTAAAGTTTTATTTACCTCATTTTTCTTAAAAAGATTTTTAAAACATCAACACCATGCCTCATATTTCATTTCAAGCTCTTAACTACAGGCCAACGTTAACTATTTAAAAAGATTTTTTAGGAACAAAATTTTAATTGTGGCAGAAATGATGCCACAATTGTGGGTCAATTGTAAATTTTTAGAAATGAATAGAAATCATTTTCACACAAACACTAAAATATTTTATGTTCATTTTGTTTGGATTATCATATATTTTTTTCACATATTATACTTCGTATTTTTTATTAGGATTTATTTATTTTTTTTCTTCATATTTTAAGATTGAAAGTCTCTGGGAGATAAGCATAATAATAATAATAATAATAATGAAAATACGTTTGAAAGTAAAGAAATATAAATGATTATGGAATTGTAAAAAAAATAAAATAACAAAAGACCTTAATTTAACCTTAATTTAACTTTAATTTGACCTTAATTTAACAAAAAGAAAAGATGAAATCTGTTAGTTTTAATCTAATCTCTGGGTTATAAAAGTTTCAAAAATTGAAGAAACACTTAATTACTGATCTTCCGGGTCAGTTGTTTAGGATGCAAAAGATCTATCATTTGATCATTTTATTAAACTGCTGAACAACTGTTTAGTGAATTTGCAACTTAGTTTCCAACTGTCAAAATAATTTTATAATGGCATTTGTCTGTGATTTTTCCATTTTATGAAACAAATAAAACAAATTTCTAACATCATGTGTTACATACAACTTATGTACACTTTTGCATTGATTTGAATGAATTGAATCATCCACAAGATTCAGTTTCACAGAAAGCATGATGAGAGCTTTTAAATAGGAAGTAGTTATCATGTTCCGCTCAGTGGCAGATATGTACTTTTTGCATACTGAACTGATTTGAATTTGTGTTAAGCACAGGAAAGCTTTGAATCTGGGTGGTTGATATTGTCTTATTATTATGCAATATCAACCACTGGTTGATATTGTCTTTTATAATTATCATTGTGCATTGAGTTTTTCTGACCTCATATTAATTGGATGATTTGTAGTTTTAAAATATTTTATTTTACTTTTAATATCTGTACTTTTAAAAATTCACTTGTCTATTTAAAATGAATTGGTGAAAGTGATTAAAAATGGTCAAAAAGAAATAGTGACCGGTTACAAGACTCAAGATATCCAAGTAAACCTAATATCTTCATGTTGATAAAAAAACAAAAAACAAAAACAACATCTATGGACATGTTATGCAATAGCTACCAATGTACACACTGAAAGCGAGCCATACATTAAGCCACACGGTAAAAGTAAATATTCTCACAGCTGTCTGAATCATCTGTTAATCTTAAACATGAAATTACTTGTCTACTTACCCACCTGCAGTAGCAAAAGACAAAGCAGTAATGTAAAGTCAGGGCCCACAAGGGGAAAGTGGTTGCGGCAAGTTCAAAGCCTGCTGATTGTGTGTGTCTGTTCTGTGTATGTTTTGGAGACAACCTCATGTAGAGACAAGCACTGCAAAACATGTCATCTGTCTATGAAATGAAAACAGAAATACAGTGGGTGGGGTACAGGTGAAGGCATCATGCTCTGCGGTCGAGCTGAAATTTGGGCATATCACATCTCTTAAGCAAACTTCTCTCAATTGTTATTTTAGTGGCGATTGTCGACCCGAAATGAGTCATTAGTCACTTGTGTACTTAAGTCCAAAACCTCAGCTCTCAGGGATTGGATAAAACATGCTTGTTTGTTAGCTGAATGAAAGGGAAGATTCAGATGTGCGAGAGGCATAGATTTAACCTTGAACATTCAGCAAGAAGAAAATGTTTGCAAACTATAAAAGGACATAAAGTATAAACAGTGCATGGAGGTCTGAAAGCCTGATGCCCCATCATCGAAAATCTGGGATTTAAATTAGAATTTAAACATGGACTTTAGAGTTAAAACTTTAAAACAAAGTAATGCTGTGATGCAAAACGAATAGGAAATATTTCAGAATCTGTACATGCAAAATGATATTTCAGAATATGCACTATTTCTAACAATGATATATAGAAATGCGTGATATTTCACTGAAAACTTCTGTGCATATATATAAATTTGTTAACACTTTAGTTTAGGGTCCAATTCTCACTATTAACTACAGCTTAGTAAGGTAAAATATGGTCATGCAGAATAAGGCAATAATGTGTTTTATAATTAATAAACAGCTAATATAATATGCTTGCTAATATGCAACTACTTAATAGTGAGAATTGGTCACTAAACTAAATTGTTACCATCATTTTTAATATAGAAAGCAACAAGTATTTTCACTATGCTCAAACTTTTTAACCCCACTGTAAGTTGGAAAACAAAAATATGAGATCAGTTATATGATACAAAAAAAAAAGCTGCAGTGTGTTTAAATTGTGTGATTCATGCAAAAAAAGTGCAAGTACTATCAACCTCTTGGGATGAAATCCATAGCTTGACAAAGAATTTTATGATGTATTTGGAACAGACGAATAATATCCTATAAACATTTTGACAGAAACTGCATCAGGGTTTTAAATGAGAAACAGATTTTTGGAGTGAGTTTATAGGTTTTTTACGAATGGTTTCAAGATTCATGAATACATTCAAGCATCTGTCTGGACATGTAAACAATCCTCTTCTTCGTACAAAGATTTTTTTTTTTTTACATTTGGACATTATTGCACGATCTAATTGATCTCAGAGAAAGCATTGGAGTTAAATGGCTCTATCAAAGATTAAACAATTCTGGCATTGCAATGACCTACCAATAATTATGCTTAAACTTCTAATTTGCACAAGGTGAAAATAGCACATGTTTTTGTTATCTGTTAGCATTTCTTTACTGACGTTGATATATTCCAGTATCTCACCTCATTTTACAGTCATTCTATTAATTTATCACTTTCACTTCCCTACTCAAATGTTACGTGAATCACCATGGGAACAATTTTCAAGCTCTTGTGTGGCCATAGGGGTCATTAAATTTTGCTCTCTGTCGAAGGTCGGTCTTCTCTGCACAAACAAACACGGCTTATCCTAAACAGAAGCGCTCCAAAGCGAGCTCAAATACTCATAAAACTGTCTTGGCAGTGCAAGAGCCCCAGGGCTGTCCAAACTCTGAAATCCATCAGAAGATACTATATATTCCAGATCGTTTCAGCCTGGTGCCAGAGAGGGTCGAACAGGACCCCGGAGTGCATGTTTGTGTCGGGTTTCTGCAGAAGTATTTTGTGTGTGAACATGGAATGTTGGGTGAGTAAAACTAGATCCACCTCATCTATTTTGTTTGGCCAGATGGTCAATGTGCTCTTATCGAGCCATATAGTCAACGGGTCATTTTATATATTCACGGCCAATGCCGGGACTAAGCTATAGGCTCGAGTCATCAGCCTGGGTAACTTAAACACCCAGGGGAGTTGCTGGCAGTGGCCCACCTGCCTCATTAGAAGCCCTCATTACCTCTCATTACCACAGCAGCACGCTACGCTACGTGAGCACAGATCTACAGAGAGAAACCTTTAATTCAGGCTCAATGGGAAACCTGACCCTGCTCATGAATAATAATAGCCGACATCATTGTATGGAAGGAAAATAGCACTGTCCATCTGCCTCAGGACAAGAGAGCATCTGGGAATTTGAAAGGCTTCACTCACTCAGTGTCAAGTAAACGTTGGGCTCTATCCAAAGCGACTTCAAGAGGGCCGTCAACCTGCATTTGGACAAGGCAAGCATACGTATACAGTTCTGGTGGATGCATTATGCGGTACATAATCGCACTTAGGATTTTATCATTTTTATGCAGGCGACTTTATCTTTTACAGATGTTGACTGAATTGCCCAACCTGTACTGGATGGTATGTGTTAAAAAGCACATCTTATTTGTATATTCCAACTTTCCCGTTCGATTACATCATTCTGCCAAAATTTCATAAAATCCCTCTGCCTTCTCCCTCCTGTTTGCATTTACAGACTTCAACTTCAGCCTGAAGCCGGCTGACATGCTAACCACAGCTCCTGCCCAGATGAAAATGATAAAAATCTGTAACGTGTTCCATGTCTCGGAGAGGAATGAAGCAACGATAGCGAGACCCTCTGGTTGTGTAACATGAGTGGTTTGACGGATAGATGGAAAGAAAAAGAGAAAGGGGGAGGTTTGATGTTTTAGGGGTCTCTAACTTCTAAGCATACTTTTCCAAAGTCTGGTGGTCCCCAGCACCTAGCAGACCTCCGAGTTTATCTCTTCATGCTTCAACTACATGTCATCTCACACCCCAGAATGCTTGAGTTTTCATAATACCACAAGTTATTCTTGTCCAAACCACACAATTTGGTTTGGAATTCATTCAGAAACAATTTGGGTTTTTCTTCTCTTTACTTTTTTTTTTACTTTTTGAAGTTGATGAAGTGAGCTCCACTTCTGCTGGTCTTCTCCCCTCCAGATATCATCTAGTATATCACTCAAGTTATTTCTTTTCAATGCATGCATTGCTTTTCTTTTCAACAGCACCTTGAGTCTTCCTGTCATAGGATACGGGCTCATTTCAGATTAAAAGCTTCCCTTTTGCTTGTTGACAGGTAGCATGAGCATTCATGAGAATTCCTCGAAACTCATAATTCAAAACATCAGCACCCAGTGCTGCTTACCTCACAGCTGCTCTCCTCTCACGTTTGTGAAATGTCAAAACCCCAAGTTGGTTGTATTCCAGCTCTCAAACTCTCCACAGGTTTATCCCCAATGCACGGTCCTGTTCGGCGTTACAAAATGCGAGTATCCAGGTCCTGTGCCATCCACTCCAGCCCTGCTCCCACTCTTTCTTAAGGGAAATTGATTGTTCTGAAAGTTGGAGTCCCACAGCTACTCCCCTGACCTCCACTGCAGGAGCCAACAGGTCCTAGTGCCTCCCCTTTCCCTCCCTCTCTGCCCCTCCTTTCTCTCGTCATGTCTATAGGCTGCAGAATCCGTTGCGTAGCGCTGAGAGTAACAGGAAAGTGGAGCTTTGTTTAGGCCCCGTTCACGAGATGATTCACTGTTGTGATTTGCTTGGCCCATATCAGCCATTCAGATCTTGACATTTCCTTAGTCCTGTTAGTCATCGTTGGAATTACTTACCTCAATAGTTGTTTCAAACTCTTTTCTTGAGTCATTCAGTCACGATCCATTTTGCTCTAGAAATGCAAGTGCCTCGGGTATTTGCATAAGAAAATATGAGGCGGCTGTATTGCAGATGCAGAAAATGAGAGACAGAATAAAGGAATGACAGAAATGACGTTTCTTTTTTTAGAACAACTCCCACAAACAAAAGGAGAATAAAAGCCAGCAGATGGAACTGCTTCGATTGGGGCTCCAGCTATAGTTCAGAGGCCCTGAGTTGAATTTAATTTAAAGAAGAATTACGCTCACAGGAAGCACAGTTGGCCGACTGGACTAAGTGAGTATGACATGAAGAGTTTTCTCACAGCGAACAAAAACCTGGCATTAATAATTTTGATGGGAAATTCCCACACAGAAATGTACATCTCTTCAAATTAAAGTTTGTCCAGTGGTCCCATTGTTTTATTCACATCCCTGTTGGGTATTTACCTTAAAAGCATATATAATGCAATTTGATACCCAACACACCCAGCTTTGAACTGGGCCAGTCCACTCATATATCATAACAGAGGGGTCTCATCTCATTTTTACCACTGTGTCTTTCCTTTAGCTCTCTGACTTTAGTGAAAACAAGGTTCAAATATTCATCTGCTGCCTCAGTGCAAAGAATGCTTGACATTTTCTTTTGCGATTTATTTTACTGCAGTACATTGTTGACTTCAAATTTGCCTTGCTAGCTACTAACATCAAACATTTCAACCCTCTTAAAACCTCCCTAAAGTGATTTTCTTGTCCTTGCTGGCCACCAAGCTTGTTTCTACTGGTTGGACTGGTCTGGTTTGATTAATTTAGTGTTGTTTTGTGCACTTTTTAGTTGGTCAGGCTGGGAGACTGGCTATACCAGCTGAATACCTGCTTGGGAAACCAGCTAATCCAATTTAATATTAGTCTTACACCGTGTTTAGACCGGATGCGAGCAGCATAACACAATGCAACAAAATCAAGGACTACCATTAGTACCACTGGTATTACTGATACTGACTACACTAGATGCGGTGGGAAACAAAAAGTCATAGACAGTAAACTGATGCTCCTTTGTACTCCACATGCTTATAAATGCATTTGTAACTTTTGATTTGACATGTTCAGTGTAGACAGCCTCAAGCCGTTGTGGCGTGGTGCGACATGACAATGGTCATGTCTGGTGTAGACTTGATGTAGGCGGAAATATGTATGGTGCTATTGAAAACATAACGCTAAATATACTGTTCTCTGAGACTATGAAACGCTCAGAGTTGAAGTCAGTTAGTAACAAATATACAAGAATGAGCACTTAAAGAAAGCTGGTATAACCTGGAGGTGCAGAGCCACATGCTTTATGCATAATATGACATGCTTTGCATGTCCATGACAGTGTAGGGGAACTGTTCTGGACTAATAGTCCTAAGCATTCAAAGACGTGTCAATTGCTTTGACAGGGGCTGTCCTTACAAGAGCAGTGTTGAGTTGGAATGTGACCCGGTAGCCACCCAGACCCCTTGACCCATCTGACTGGTTCATGGTTGGAGAGGTAGGAGAGAGCAAAGGTAAAGTGTTGTTGTATTTCATTTTTGCTGAAGTCATAACTGTGTGCAGTGCACCAGCTGGGGTTGAAGACTTCCAGCCAGGATTGCTTTCACATTAAGGGCAATGATATAGTACTTAACTTTGATAATCCAAATTCTTTACCCGTCCAGGCATTACCAAGGTCTGTCTCCATAGTAATGGACCCAAGATGGCAAAACACACACTATTTATTTTAGCAAGCATTCTTGAACCAAACTGACACTCCCATGTGGCTGACTTTTTTTTTTGGTTATCTAATGGCTTCACATTAGAACATTTGGTATGGACCCAAGTGTATTTTTTTTAGAGTTCGGTTGGTTACATTTATGCATTCGGCAGATGCTTTTATGCAAAGCAACTTAAGTTGCATTAAAAGTGTACATACATTGCATTCCCAAACCCTCTTGCTAGCTAGCACCATGCTTTACTGTTTGAGCGAAAGGAAATGGGGTGTGCACCAAGGGGTGTTCAGTTCATGCAAATTCAAGTACGAATCGCAGTTGTTCTAAATGCAGTATGTTCTAAAAATGAACCACTATTGATGATATTTAATTTGCGTCTTTGCATTATAGTTTTATCCACTTCTCACAGCAGAATATCTCAGAATAAATAGCCCCCAGAGAGTAGCTTCAATTCTTTGCATCTTTTGCAATACCGTGGTTTGGACCCAAAAGTGCAGTGTGAACCAGTGGGACTAGTGGAGGGGTGGAGCTGAACTCAGGACTGGAAGTGTAAAAACAGTCTTACATTCACATGGTCCATTAAAACATGGATGGAGATTCAATACACAGAAGCTTTATTGTCCAAAGTCTTATCATCCACTTAACTGCTATACCACAAGGAGTATGTACTATATTCACTGCGATGAGGGTTGTGGTTAATGAAAGTGGTTGGACGGGTTTTCCCGAATGATGTGGGCGATGCACATTAAAGTCTTCAGGGTATGTGATCCTGAATGCGCCCTTTTTCACTATGTAGTCGAGCATGCAAATTTGACAACCTGCCAATCATCTTTACTCTCGAGCCTGGAGTTCTTTCTAGGGGGTTTAAGTCACTGATTGTAGTCAAATACTGTAACTCCTGTAGGGCCATGAGGTGGAGTCACTGGCTGAGGTTGGAGCGGTTTGTAACGTCAATGGGGCGTGGAGGCACAAGCCCTCTGATTCAAGGAGCACTGCAGAGGGAGAGGCCCAAGGTGTTTTCATGTTTATGGCTTCCATGTGCTGGCTCTGTGCCCAGAGAGCTAGAGGCAACGAAAGGAAGAAAGATTCTGAGAAAAAGACGAGCCCGTGATGAAGATCTTTCACGCTCGATCAGATCTCCTGCAGTTCTTTCTCAGCTCTGAGGTCAGGCTCTGGAATCATGATTGATTGTGAAAGAAACTCCTTTGTGGATGAACGAGCTAAAATGCAAAGATGTAGATGGCTTGCTAAGCAATGGGCGTTATCTTTTTCTTGCAGCATTTATTCTTCTGACAGACATCCTGTGAGCATGACATGAGAAATAGTGCTTGCTAGTTAAAAACAAGCATGCATGCATATATATATATATATATATATATATATATATATATATTTTTTTTTTTTTCTTCTTCTTCTTCTTTCCTTATAAAGAAATAGGATGCTTCTGAAGCTAACTTAAAAATATATGAGATTATTGTAATTAAAGAAAAAAAAGTGAAATATAGGTTTAATTCGGGTTTGGACCCAAATAGCAAGGTCCCATTGAATAAATAATAATAATAATAATAATAGGGAATATTTATTTATTTATTGTTAGAAAATACCTATATGCCTATCAGCGTTTCAAATTGTGATATATTTTGGAATCAGGGTTGCAATCTTCTTAGAATGGCTACAAAATAATGAATGAAAATTAATAAGTTTAAGATAAATGAGTTTGGATGGTCTTGTGACCCACCCTATGAATGATGAAACAGCTGATACACTAAACACTAATATGATAAGATATACGATTTGATTGAGCCATTAAGTTTAATTTTAAGTTCATTTAAGGTTAATTTATGTATTAATACTGTTTCAGTGGTTTAATGTTACCTTCCAGTACCTTTACGGTGTAATTTCTCATCACTTTTCAGAGGAATCAACAAACATTTTACTAATATGGCATAGTTATAGAACATTTTAATACTGAAAAATGAACGTTATCTCATAAAGTCAAATTGCAAGAAAACAGTCAAACAGGAAACTGACATTTGTAGCAAAATAATTAGCAGGACATTTATCCTGCATATTACAGTCCTGGGCTGTGCTGTGTAATTGAGCCAGGCCTCCTACACTCATGGCTGGGTCAAGAGCTGACATATCGCTGCCTCCTCTTCACTCATTGACTCCTCATCTTCTTCATCCCACCACTCTGCGCTTCAGAAGCTTGCTATTGTCCCGCCAAGGCCAGCAGCAGAGAACAAACACCCTCCTCCACACACCCATCCAGCTCTTCATATATTCGCCTGCTCGCCAGACACTGCCGGATAGAAGGATTAAGAAGAATAAACCAATACAACAAAGACAATAACAATCCTATTCATTTTCTCCAAAGAGAAACACAGACCATGAGATCTGAAGTTGTTAATCAATGGTATATGGCTTGTATTTTAATATTGTAATTTTTTTTGTTGTTGTACACAGTCTGTTCTATTGCCCCCATTATTTATTTATTTATTTAAATAGCCTATCTAGATCTATCTCAGAGTTTGATGGTTTGGTTGAAGGCTTATAACTGTTTACGGAAGACTTTTTTAAAATCCCTATGGAGAAAATGAATAGAAAGTATATTTTCATAACCAAGAAAAAAATGGGCCATCATGTTGTGCTCTGTGACATCTAGGAATGACATTTCTTCATGCTTTTGAAGGTAACCACAAACAATTGCAGCGGAAATGAAACTTGAACTTGTGTTTTTGGTTGCTATGGAGTCAATACAGTATAACAATGAAGTTAGTTTATTCAAGTAGACAGCACTTTACTGACAGAGCCAATTATGAATCCTCATTCTTTAAAATGATTGTATTCCATGAATTGTGAATCACAGTAGTTATTATCAGTTATTAACTCCACTCTGCAGTTCGATAGATGGTCAGGCCCGTCTGCATCTCCCTGTCGCACTGCCCTTACGGTCGAACCAGTGAATCGCCCCTCCGTGGAGTGGGCTTGAGTACACTGCTTTCCCGGAGGTACGAGTGAGAGGTGTTTCTGCGGAAACCCTTCCTGAGTGCTTTAGCTCTGAGGAGCGACATGTATGGTTATTGGGTCCCGTTGGTCTATGCTCTCTATCAAGATGGAGAGCGTAGGTTTACGTTCGCCTATTAACAGCTGACAGTCTCCCTTTGGGTGCTGCTGGACTGTCCTTTTAATCTGGCACTGCCTTCTGGTCGAGCTAGAGTGTGCTCCCCTCACTGCGAGGGCTAGCTATGCACCTCCTGTTCCCAGTTTGTGTCGTAGGGACCGCCTCAGCCCGAGGGCTGAGAGCACCGCTCCTGAGAACTCTATATGCAACCATACCGAGTTGTTAGGCCCATCCCTGGCGCCGCCTTGGTCAGTTGCCTCCATGTGGGACTCTGTTGCTGTTGGAATGTGTGATCCCCTTCTAAGCCTGGATCCCATTCCTGATGTCCCATTTGCGGTTAATCTGCTCCCTGGACATGGCAGTGCTCCCCTCACTGCGGGAGGTTCTTTATGAGCTCTGTGGCGGTGACACCAGGAAGTTTGGCCGCTTGCTGCCTCCCTGATGAGTTACCCTGTTGATCAGGCCTGGGAATGCTCCCCTCACCTTCGAGGGTTACCTTTGAGCTTGCCGCTCCCGGTTGAGCGTCTGAGGACTCCTCTCACCGGGTCCTGCACTCTCTGGAGCTCCGTTGAGCAGCAACCTCAGGTTGTTAGGCCCCTCTCTGCCTCCCTGTTAGGTTGCTCTCCTTGTTGGTCGAGCTAGCATTGCTCCCCTCACCATAGAGGGTCACCTATGAGCATGCCGCTCCCTTCTGAGCATCTGAGTTCCCTCTCATTCTGAGAGTTGAGTTCTCCGCTCCTCAGAGCTCTGTGATTCAGCAGCCTCAGGTTGTTAGGCCTCTGTCTGCCTCCCTTGTAGGCTACTTTTTGGTCGAGCTAGCATGCCGCTACCTATGAGCATGCCGCTCCCTTCCGAGCATCTGAGTTTCTCTCTCATCCTGAGAGTTGGATTCTCTGCTCTGTGGGATCCACCGTGCAGCCATGCCAAGGGGTCAGGCCCTTTCTCCGCCCTCCCCCTTAGGCTGATCTCATGGTGAGTTCGGCAGTGCTCCCCTCACTCCGAGGGTCTCTTACGAGCACCCTGCCCCTCCCTGAGCATTGGAGTTTCCCTCTCATCCTGAGAGTTGAGCTCTCCGCTCCCCAGAGCTCTGTGAGTCAGCAACTTCAGGTTGTTAGGCCTCTCTCTGCCTCCCTGTTAAGTTGCTCGCTTTGCTGGATGAGCTTAGCAGTGCTCTCCCCACCTAGGGGATCACCTACGAGCATGCCGCCCACATCCGAGCGCCAGGATTTCCCTCTTATCCTGAAGAGTCAAATTCCCTGCTCTGTGGGTCTTGAGGGTCTTGAGTTCTCCTCTCATCTTGAGGGCTGAGTTCTCCACTTCCCAGAGCTCCTTGAACCAGCAACGTCAGGCTACTAGGTCTATGCTCCTTCGGCTATGTAAGTTACTGCTAGCCAGACCAGGCTTGTGACCATGATGATGAGTTGGTGACTCATCAGGTGACGGACTGTTCTATGAGATGCGCCATTTCCATCTATGTGCGCTCTGTGTATGCTATGGACTGCTCCCTCAGAGTGCCACAGTCAAATGGGGTCTCTAGGCATGTCTAGTAAGCAGCTCCTATGACCCCTTAGCAACAGTGTTCCTAAAATCCATGTTATGGTAAGTGCGCACGCTAAGTCTCTAGTATGTTTTGCGCACGCTAGTATGTTTTGCGTTCTTTCTAAAATCCTGTATGGTAGGGGTTACGTGCTGCGGCTTCGTGCCCTTTCTTTGAGTCGGTCAGGCCCCGGTTTCACCTTGGGCCCCACTCTACCTATGTATCCCCAGTGATACCAACTTGAACAAAAAGGGTGTTGCTACCAAGGATCTGTTGAGACAGTTCCTTCAGCGAGCTCATGCAGAGCAAGCAGTAGCCCCTGGGTGACAGGCCAAGACCTAGTTACTTTCCTAGGCGCTTGGTCGTATCCCCTTAAAGGAATCTCTCCTTCTGATTCCAAGCCTTGAGCTCTACCCTGGGTCCAGGAGGCCCAGACCCTAACAGGTAAGTTCTGGTGTATGCAGCTCAGGCCTTTGGCCGAAGGGGATAATGTCACTAACAGCTGTCAAACCGTCCCAGGGGCAACTCCCTTAAGCTTTGGTAGAGTTGGTACTTAGTGCTCGCCTTTGGGCTTGGCATGCACTCCCCTCAGCATGGCAGCGTGGGTATACCATTCCCCATAGCGACCCCTAGAGGACGCAGTTCGATGTTCCCTCGAAAGGGAACGTCTCAGGTTACGTATGTAACCATGGTTCCCTGAGAGGGGAACGAGACACTGCGTCCTCTAGAATCCTCGCCATGCTTCGGACGCTGGCTTCAGACGAAGAAGCGGATGACGTGTTCTCCCGGCGCCCCTTTATACTGTGGTCGCGCCGGTAGTGACGTCATAGGCTGTCGCCGGCCAATGTTATTGTCGTGTTTAGATGTATGCTTCAAGACACCGGTCACGCCGAGGCGTTCCCCATAGCGACCTCTAGAGGATGTAGTGTCTCGTTCCCCTCTCAGGGAACCATGGTTACATACGTAACCTGAGACGTTATTTTTGTTTTCTTTGCACACAACATTTTTTCTTGTAGCTTCGTAAAATTTTGGTTGAACCACTGATGTAACATGGACTATTTTAACAATGTCCTTGCTACGTTTATGTGCATTGACTGTGGTAGTACCCTTGTGGTCTATGGAGGGTCAGAGAGCTCTTGGATTTTATCAAAAATATCTTAATTTGTGTTCTGAAGATGAACGAAGGTCTTACGGGTTCAGAACGACATGAGGGTGAGTAATTAATGATTTTCATTTTTGGGTGAACTATCCCTTTAATATTTGGTAAACTAATTGTGCCTGATTTACAAATGTTAGCAACACTACAGTATTTATTTATAGATTAGACTGACATAGTTGCATTTGACATAGTCCTGAACATGACCCACTTAAGTAAACCTTTATTTGTATTTTCATAATTCTATTGTCTTTGAAATATAGTTGACGTGTACTGATGAATACACTGGTATTTATGGTAAACTAAAATATACTTGAATGTCATTTCTGTTGAAACGTGCATATCATGTTTGTAAATAAATTTGCAATTACACCATTTTAATGACAAATTTGCAATATATTAACTTAAGTGATGAAAATTTAAATTTGGTGCTAATTTATTCACCTTCAGGCCATCCAAGATGTAGGTGACTTGAGTTACTTGTAGATCTGTGCTACTCGAGTCGGGAACTGTTTCAGATGGTTCAGTCCGATTTGCTAAACTGGTTTATCCAGTTCACTAAAAAGAACTGGTTCAAAAGAATGAACTCATTCGTAAACCGGACATCACTCTGGACGGATTGCCTGAGGCTCTGGATTACATGTAACAATGTTATAAATAATGTTCAGTTTCTTGCACAGACTGATTGTTTCGCTTCATAAAACCTCAATATATCTTCAGGAGCCACTGGTTTTATTTTTTTTGTTCATTGATATGCATTTTTGACTCTAAAAGTGATGGTAACCACTAACTTGCATTTTATGAATCACCAAGGATCACGGTTTCAGCTAAAAATCTTCTTTACTAAAGAAAAAAGTCACCTACATTTGGATGACCAGAGGGGGAGTAAATTAATAGCAAATTTTCATTTTCAGGTGAACTATCCCTTTAATACATAATGCAATATCAAATAACACACTTCAGAATGTTATGTGTGCTTTAGTATGCTACTCAACAGATCATCAACAGACATCTTGGAGATGTATGTGTGCTATCTGGGTTGGCTGCGTTGGGCACGTGAAATAAATTAAATAATGGAATGAATGAGCAGTCTAAATCAGACGCGAGATAAACCATCAGGATTTCCTCTGGTTCTCCCTGATAGCAGGTGTGGCAAAGTAAACAAAGCCTCAGACAAATCTCACTTTAATGGTTTTCATGAAGTTGTTGAAGCATGTTAGTCTGCACGCTGCCCATGAAGCACATGTAAAACCATTAAACTGCTTTGTTATTCTTTCATACTTTTGAAAAATATAAGTTTAAGTTATATGTTACCTTACAATGCCAATAGCTGTCAAAACACAGGGATGGACGTAAAGGTCTGGTAATATTCCATTCATGTTTTGAAAACTTTCCGTTGTCAAAACAACACATAAAGAAGCAGAAGATTATGAGGCCTGCTATTTCCTTGGCATAAGCCCAACCAGCAAATTCACCCAAGATGCCACTGGATTCCCTTATTTCTGCAGGGTGCTTTTTTGTTGTTAGCTTTTGCTTTCATTGTTGACGAGAATGTTATTGATGCTGTTGCTTTGTTTGCAGTTGTTATTGTCATTTATAAATAAGCGAAGAGAGCGAGACCCTAAAGATTGCACCTTAAAAACAATGACTCAGATGCAAACAGGCTCATGGAATGGAAAATCCCATCTTCTTCTAAACTTTTTCAAACATATTCTACACACAAACAGCCAGAGTGCATTAACGAATTCGTACGAATTCGCCACCTCGTAAAATATGTACGAATTGCCGTGAGATAGCATTGACTGTTCTCATGATTCAGATCACCCGTTCGGTGACATTAGCATGTCTTGTGTTCAAATGTATTCATCTATTTGATACTGTAAAGTTAAAAATGAATAACTTTTTCAGCTTAATGTGTTCTCTGCAGTTTTACAGTGCTCTATTTCACTGTGGAGGAATTTCACAAAATATTTTTCATAGTACAATTAACCCTTTAGTTTAAATCAATGAATATTCCAACTACATGTCTACTAGGTTTAGGGTTAGTAGAATAAGTTGGCATATACTTGCAAAGTTTCTTATAGTCAGTATGTTGTGAAAATAAAAGTGCTACCGTCTTTTTTTAATACATGACTTGAAAAAAAGCATTATCCCTCTGACGGGAAGACATTAGGTAGTGGGTAAATCAGTGATGGCACCACACACAGTATTGAATGAGAACTCTCTATTTGCCCCGCAGGACTTGTGGGCCGACGTGGCATTTGAGGAATGCGTCTAATTGCTGTCACTTTGACTCGGCTTGTCTGTTCTGAAGAAGTTAAATATGCCAAAACCCCTGTATGTGACACAGAGCTTATCATTTAAGTGTCAATTTTTCGAAACTGAGATTCATACATCATCTGAAAGCTTTGTTAAGAAGAAAGTTTGTTAGGATAGGACAATATTTGGCCGAGATACAACTATTTGAAAATCTGGAATCTGAGGGTGCAAAAAAATCAAAATATTGAGAAAATCGCCTTTAAAGTTGTCCAAATGAAGTGTTTAGCAATGCAATTACTAATCAAAAATGAAGTTTTGATATATTTATGGTAGGAAATTTACAAAATATCTTCATGGAACATGATCTTTACTTAATATCCTAATGATTTTTGGCATAAAAGAAAAATCAATAATTTTGACCCATACAATGTATTTTTGGCTATTGCTACAAATATACCTGTTCTGCGTATGACTGGTTTTGTGGTCCAGGGTCACATATATTCATTGTGTGGTTTATTTTTTTCAGTCACAGGTATGTAGGCAATTTAGAAAATTATTTTAATTTGACCCTTTTTGAGAACTTTATCTTCTACTTCTCACAATAAGGTGGAGACAGTCCACCTAGCACTAGCATGCTGATGTTTTTATGTAATGATGGATAATGATCATACTGCTGAATCATATATCATCGTCTTGGCTGCAAGTAAACACATCCAGTTGTTCTCTCTTGTTTGTTCTTTTTTATGCGAGTAGGCCTCAATCCTTCCCTTTACAGTTCAGATGGAATGCAACTGGGAGAAGTTCTGAACAGTAGAAATACACAATTTACTGTTCATAAACATTTCTTACCATCCACAAACTAGCTCTGTTTATAAAATGATATTTAGTTTTGTCCTAACGAAAATGTGTTAATTTGGTTGTTTAATTTGCAGCATCACCTGTCGTAAAACATGAAAAAGACACATTGTTATTTTGTTTTTTGTACTGTATATTTGTGTTTCAGTGGCTTCATGTGAGGAATATTCCCTATTTGTGACCACATTCTGAAGATGGAAAACTTTCTGATGGTTATTATTTAATACTGTAAAAGTCACAACAGTCCTTATCATAATTTATGTAAAGCCATTGTGTTATGCTGAATTATGTAAAATTCCAGACACCTGGTGAGTAACAGTTTTATTTCCTTACTAAATCCATTTTTTTCTTGCATTTGGCTTTTGGCAAGTGTTAATTTATACCCTGCCCACAATGCTAAATTGCACTTAATCATGTAAAACAACAGTAACAGATAATTAGCACACAGCGTAGAAGAAAACATAAGCCCTAACTTGTTATCTGGGTCACAGATAACAGATCAGAATAGTTATTTAAAGAGCACTGGAGAGGAGAATTGTTTGAATTCAGAATGGGCCGCTGCTGTACTTTTGAATTGATTTGAAGCAGATCATAGAGCTCCACTTGTGAAAACAGCCATCCTGTATGAAGGTTCACAGCTGGAATGGCTTTAGATCTGGAAATACTTATGCAAGGAGGTGCAGGGTTAAACACACGCACACACACACACACACACACACATTTTAAGTGTGCATGTTTTTGAGTGAAGATGAGAGACAGAAGTTCAGTAAAACTATTGGTCCCTTGTTAAAAAAATGAAAAGAGAAAGAAAGAGAGAAAGCAGTGAAGGAACAATAGAAAAAAAAATGCATAAAGACAGTCAGAAACGGTTCAAATCAACTCAAGCAGTTGGACTATAAAACCAACAATGTGGTTTTAAAAAATGAAAGAGCTGAATCATCGCGTCTCCAACAAAGCAGTGAACAGTCAGACAAATCTTTACTCAAATCAAACATACCGTAACAGTAACATGATGATCTCTTCACACCCAACGTGATGCTAAATCACAAACAAATGGTCTGTTTGCACCAAAAATGAATTGAATATTTGTGAGGCTGAATGAACATACACATATTTTCCTTATTTTCAAAAAGAAAAAGCTTCGATATAATACATTAAATTATGTCACAATTATTTTAATATTTTGACAACCTTAAAATGTATTCAATAAAAAGGTATTGGATGGGAAAGAAAGATCCGTGTGACAAAATGTATGTAACTTATATAACTTTCAGTCTTGTGTAAAGATCGCAACTATGTCTATCGACTATCCTCAATGCCAGTTTCTACTAATAGCTCCAGGTGTCAGATTCTTGAAAATCTTCTTAAGAAATAAGTTATGAAATTTCTTAAGATAATTTCCAAGGAGTTCGAAAGAATGCTCCTAAATGCAATTCTTGAAAAATTCTTTTCAAGTTCTAAAATATGCTCTTAAGAACATCTTTTTTTTTCATAAGAAGATAAAGACAGTCTTTATCTGATTAAATAAATAACATTTCTTGCTGAAGACTCACTGATAAACTAAAGGAAAAACATTTCAAGGATTGTCTTTTTGCGCTGCCTATAGATTTTCGTAATGCTCATAATAAGCACAAACAAAAATATAATAATTCATTTGAAATAACCCAATAAATTCATAAAATCATTCTTACTATTTGGGATTTAAGATAAGCCTGAGGTTAGCCTAATTTTAAGAAGTTATTTACAATTATTTTTTTAAGAAGGTTCTTTTCAAGAATTTAAATTATTCTTAAGTTTTATTTTCAGAACAATCTTAAGAATTAAGATGAGAATATTCTTAAGAAGCATTTTTGGGAATACAAAATATCCTGAACTTTTTTCTTAAGTTAGAAAATAATAAGAAAATGGCAGTTAAGAAGAATTTCTTAAGAATGTTTTGTGAATCCAGCCCCAGGAATACATGTTCAACATTTTTTTGCACTGAACATTTGTGCCAGATAGGGAATCTGTTTTTAAGATTTTGTCTGTACATCAGTAGTGAAACTAAAACAGAAAAATGGCAGTGGTGTTGACCAGATGTCCTTTACTGACAAAAAATAACTCTGGCCAACAGAAGATGTGAAAAGGTGGAAGAGAATATCTTTATTATTATCCTCCACTGCACCGATTTTGGGTGCAGAGAGTGAAAATAGCCTTCCCCTGGGAAGATATGTACCCAGCTGAAGGTTGATGATGCAGTCATACAGCCAATAAGGAGGAAAAAGTGAAGCCTTTCTTCTTCTGAACCTCCCCTAACGGTTGTTATACAATAGATCAACTGGACTCAAGGACGGTAGACTCATGGAGATCAGAAGGCTTGAAAGATGCTGCTGCAAATTAGGAAGGAAAGGAACAATTTTACAGTAATATGTTGTGACTGCTATTACCCCATCTTATAATATTTACACCAGGCCAGTCAAATTGATGATTGTGTTGGATTAGCCAAGGAAATAATGAGTTGGAAATTTGGAGAGTGAATGAAGTGGAAAGACTGGCTCTTTTTAAGACTCTTTAAGTGTTGGGTTATGCAGAGTTGGAAGGAAGATGTGACCTGATGGGTTTCTCCTAACTTTCTCCTAAAACATTTGCGAATAAGCATTGTTTCCATCCAACGAGTCAAAGAGAACAAAATCGTCACTTCCTGATAAACTGGCACTTTATGTCACTAAGAAAAGGAGGAGAAGCCAATGGATATAATAATTTTCATATACAACCTGAATTCTGGAAATGTTGGGATGTTTTTAAAATTTGAATAAAATTAAAACTAAAAGAATTTCAAATCACATGAGCCAATATTTTATTCACAATAGAACCTAGATAACATAACAAATGTTTAAACTGAGAAATCTTAAAATTTTATGCTCATTTCAAATTTGATGCCTGCTACAGGTCTCAAAATAGTTGGGATGGGGGCATGTTTACCATGGTTCAGCATCTCCTCTTCTTTTCAAAACAGTTTGAAGATGTCTGGGCATCGAGGTTATGAGTTTCTGGAGTTTTGGTGTTGGAATTTGGTCCCATTCTTGCCTGATATAGGTTTCCAGCTGCTGAAGAGTTTGTGGTCATCTTTGACATATTTTTCATTTAATGATGCACCAAATGTTCTCTATAGGTGAAAGATCTGGACTGCAGGCAGGTCAATTCTGACCATAGAACACTTTTCCACTTTGAAACAGTTCATTTAAATGAGCCTTGGTCCACAGGACAAGACGGTGCTTCTAGACCATGTTCACATATGGCTTCCTTTTTGCATGATAGAGCTTTAGTTGGCATTTGCAGATGGCATGGCAGATTGTGTTTACAGACAGTGGTTTCTGGAAGTATTCCTGGGCCCATTTAGTAATGTCAATGACAGAATCATGAGTGATGCCGTGTTGTCTGAGGGCTCGAAGATCACAGGCCCAGTTTCGCCTCAGAGTGAGCAGATGAAAAAAATAAATGTGGTCATTGCTTTCGGAGGTGGATGCCTCCCTGTTTAGGAACGCAGTAATGTAAGACAGTTCTGGGAGTCAATAATACAGAAATACTTTGATGTCAGACTTTGTTCGGGCATTTCAGACCATTACAACATTTCAGATGCTGTGGAACGAGATCGGTCCACTGGTTAGTCAGGTTTTGCCATCCCATAGCGCAAAGTCACATGAATCTTTTTGTTGCGCATGGAGGAATTTATTCGGCAAATGCATTTCCATCTCCCATTATTCGCTTTAACCATTTTCCGCACAAGTAAAAAAACACCTCAAGAGAGTGTAAAAGCTTATTTGCGAATTAAATTAATTTTTATTCAGAATTGGGCATTTCCATCACTTGTTTCTGATGCAATACTTCAAAATGTGCATAAAAACAGGGTGATGGAAACATAGCTAGTAAGACTTGTCACAAGTCTCAGACACTTGGACGAGTTTTGGCTTCCTGTAGCAACTCTGGGCAGGATGCATGAGGATAGTCTGTTTGAGCTCATCTTTGCTCTCACTCCGAGTTAGATGACCAAGCCTTCCTATTGTGTTAGGCTTGGTAAGGTTACTAGGGAGGTCTGGGCTTGGTCTTGTGAAGTTTGGTGTCTGTTACTCTCTTTTCATCTGGTTGTCAAGACAGATGGCTGGATCAGTAAGGCTCTCAGAAACTGGCACAGCATTTTTTGTGGTCAACTCAACCTTCAAAATCCCCAGAAAGTGTTTAATAGAAAGGGAAAAAAAGTTGTGGTGGTTGTGGCTGTGCAGCCAATGTCTGGAACTCAACCACATATTTAGGCAAAATGCAACACCTCTGACGCAGGTTGAGAAGACACACTGAGCCCCTCCCTGGCTTTGGAAAGAGTTCTTCACTGAAGACAATGATATCACAGCAGAACATACTGCTCCCAAACTGCAGTAGCACAGGCCAGTCCCAGTGAGTAGATGATATACTCCACCTTTGACTGATTGTTGGGAAACTTGTACTCGACATTCAAAGGCTAAGGTATACACTCTTAAAAATAAAGATTCCAAAAAGGGGTTTTCTCAGTGAGGCCATAGAACAGGGCTATTCAATTAGTTTCATTTGAGGGCCAGATTATCGAATTGAAAATTTGAAGGGGGCCGGGTAGTCATCCCAATGTCTTTTTTTTTTTTTCACATTATTTGCATTAAGAATTTTGGGGCTAATGTGTTTAATTATCATGAAAAAGGCTTTATTTTCTTTATGCAAAATATAATTTCTTTCTTTCTCTTGAGAAAGAAGAGAAAAATTCTCTCAAAGCATGTTCTCCATATTCCTTCTCAATGAATTTTCTCAAGATTGTTTCTCCACAAATTTTCTCAACAATCTTTCTCCATATTTTTTTCAAGATTTCTTCTCAAAGAAGTTTCTCAAGATTCTTTTCTCCATTAATTTTATTTTCTTAAAATCCTAATGTGTTTAATTTTCATGAAAAAGGCTTCATTTTTGCAAAATATAATTTGTTATTTCTTTCATTGAAGAGAGAGGTTTTTTCTTTTAAAAATTCTCAAGATTATTTCTGAAATATTTTTCTGAAGATTCTTTTTTTTAAAGAATTAAGCAAATGTGTTTAATTTCCATGAAAATGCTTGTTTCTTTATTAAAAATATCATTTAAGAAATTAGAAGTTAAATTGAAAAGCATATTCAGCTGTAAAATAAATATTATGACATCTATGAAAGGTTAACATTAGTGCTATCAATCGATTAAAAAATAACTAATCACACATTTTTTATGTAATTAATTGTGATTAATTGCATATTAATATATTTATGTTATCATAATTTCACAGTGAACCTCCAAATTAATGTAGAAACAACATAAAGATGGCATATTTTAAATACGGTTTAATAGCATTTTTTACTAGGTAGCCTACAATTAATGAAGGCCAGTATCATACCATTCATTTTACTGATATCTCTAAATTAATTTTCCCTCAATTTTAGCCATTAATTATAGCCATTCAACATTACAGTATAATTGAAAGCCATTATTTTTAACACATAATAGGCTCTGAAAAAAATGACTGTGAAATGAATATAAATGAATCTTTATTCAAATTACAAAAGTTCATCAGCGACTACAGCAGAGTGATTTCTCCTTTTTTCTTTTGTTCTTTGATTTCCATCAGTGACAGAATTCATCGGGTTTCACTTTAAAAGCAGCGCTCTCTTTAAAAACCTCTTGCATATTATGCGGGTCTGACACACTTTCACTTTTCTCCCAACATTTTACGGTCATTTAGGACTCATTTAAGACCGTGTTTACGAGGTAACTCGCCATGACTGCACATTTTAACATAATTGTGTGCGTTTTTGTCTGCTGAAGCGGCTCCGCAGCGTATGTGGAAAGTCGAACGCGCAGCGTTCAAACTTATCTTATCTAACTTACTGAGTAGATTCTACTCCATTTGATAATCAACTTCGTCCAGCTCTGCGCTGTCTCGCTAGAAGATATGACCGATAGCACTGTCATTATACTCGTCTAAACTAGAGTTGTGTATATCTCATAATCCCCTCACACGAGCGCTTGTCATCGCTGCCGTCTATTGATGTTGCGGTCTCCGGTAGATTGTTGTTGTTGATCGTCTTTCTTTTTCGGCTGTGAAACAATGGCCCGGGCCAGTGTTGCCACCTTGTGGACAAACTAATTAGAACAAAAACGCTTGTGTGTGACTCTTCCCCCGGGCCGGATGAAGATGATTGGCGGGCCGGATTAGGCCCGCGGGCCGCCAATTGAATAGCCCTGCCATAGAAGAACCATTTTGATTCCCCAAAGAACATTTCAGTTCTTAAAAGAACCATTTTTTTCTTAGTGTGAATAACATTTTAATGATCTAAAGAATCGTTTTCCACCAACAGTACCTTTTGTACAATGGAAAGGTTCCATGGATGTTGAAGGTTCTTCATGGAAACATTAATACCAATAAAGAAGCTTTATTTTTAAGAGTGTATTGCACAAGGAAACCCTGCATTGGCTTTGATCCAAACAGTAGCACTCTGGAGCTAGTACCTGTAAAACCCTTATAGTTGTATAGTGGGCTGTGTTGGCACATGTAGTGATCCCTCAGCCTAGACCTGAGGAGTCTTTGACATCTTTATTGACCATTTTTAAGGTTTGTGGAATTTGTTAAATAGTCTCAGAGAGGCCTTGTAAAAGCTTATTTGGTCACAGTGTTAATTTCGTCAATGAAGACGACAACGAAAAATATTCGTTAACGAACCTTTTTTCTGTAAATAAGATGAGATGTTGATGAGTTAAAACTAATATCTGATGATAAAACCTATGACGAAATGTATGCCGCATCTTCGTTAACAAGACGAGATGGGACTAAAATGTTATTTGAGGACTACCGGACATTCAAAATACATCCTATATGCTAAGTTAACTGTCTTGTTTTTCAAAATGTGCATCCCTGTCATTGGATTGCAATCAGATGAGGGGTGTTTTAATATCTAGTCTCAGTATGGCAGCCGCAGTGGACGAACAGGCTACCAAAACACGAAATAACGATCTGAACCAATGGCCTCAGTGCCTGAAGGGTTAGGGACTGGGTGACCAGACGTCCCGTTTTTCCCAGGAGTCACAATTGGTTGTTGGTTAATTTAAAGTTAGTGTAGGCAGGATAGGCGGAATCGTGATGATAGATGTGCTCTCTCTCGCGCACGCTCCACTTCTTCAGTTCTCTTGCAGCGTGCAATCAGTTCTCTGTTCTCAGTGCTAAAATACACACAGCAGTCCAGCTGTCTATTGTGTAGAGTATCTCACATACATACAGTCGGTTATTTTAAACGAGTTTAATTTGTATCTCTACCAAAAAATGAAAATTTATTCCAGTTTTTCCCAAATTCAATCCTTAATTCAAATTTCTCATAAGCTTAATTGATTTGGTCTAAAGAGAGAAGAATTAATGACTATTTTTGTTTGAAGACTACATATAAAATAGCTACCAAAATAAATGCTGGTAACTGCAGTTTGACTAAAAGTAATGACTAAAAGTTGACAAAAATGCAATGACTTTTCGTTGACTAAAACTAGACTAAAACTATGAAAGACTCAAATGACTAAAATGTGACTAAGACTTTTAAGCATTTTTGTCTCAAGATAAAGATTAAGACTAAATCAAAAATGCCTGCCAAAATTAACACTCTTTGGTCATAATTTGATGGAATACCTTCTGTCCATTGTTTCTTTAATCCTATTCATGTTTAAAAATCAAACTTGTTTTTATTGTTGTTTGGTTGGTTGGAGTTTCCTCCCCTACAATGCAGTCCAACTTGCTGGGTTACACAAAAGTAGACAGCCAGGGCTTAAAAAATTCTTTAATAACAAAGGGTTTCAAAGTTGCAAAGGGACATTAAACTCAATACCATGTAGTGAGCCAACAAATCAAGAGAACTTAAACAGGGTAACCGACAAGAACAAATTTAACACAGCTCTGCATGATAATTGATAAATCAAACAGGGCTGCGTTTCCCGTACAATGAGGTAACCCGCTGATAAACCACCATAGTATGATGCATCGTTGTGGAAACGAACTAGCTAGTCATGATGTTTCACGATTCACGCACACGGTCACATCTCCATCATTTGAACCACATTAGTTCAACAATCTAGGGCCATTGTTAATGATGTAACATGCATGTTGTGGAGTAATAACTTCTGCTAATTAACTGATTCGAAATCTCTGAGATGCTGTTGTATTGAACATGGCACCTGATGACTAATTTACTATATATATATATATATATATATATATATATATATATAGTAAATCTCATTTTGTTTTGATGTTTGATTCATCACAGGTTCCTTCTTACTTCAAAAACGGTGCTTATTTAGGACGCCCAAAAATAGAGAGCATAATTTATTTAAGCCTACATGTCTTACAAACAAGAAACTATGCGTCTAACTTGTAGTTTCAACCATGTAAGTTTGCAGTGCTGTTTGCGAATGTTCATTTGAACTATGATTTCGGCAAACACCGAATCATTGAACTATGTTGATGGAACTTGCAACCATAGTTAGCTAACAATGCTTTTGGGAAACTCACCACTGAACAGGAGCTAATGTCAATAAAACAAAAAAAAAACACTCACTTAAAACTGTGGCCTCTAGTGGCCTTCATTGAAAATGAGTTCTCTATCAATAATTGTCACATTCTGAGCAGCCAGGTGTGAAGGAAATAGTTAGAGAAGCTGTAGCTAACCATCAATGGAACAGAAAATTAGCAACTTAAGTAAGTTTTGCAATCTTATAAGCTACATCAAAGGTCTTCAACCCTGCACTTGGAGACTCACTGTCCTGCAAAGTTCATTCCCATCCTGCTTTAACACAACCTGTGATTTTTTTCAAGCAATCCTGAGGACCTTGATTAGCTGGTGGAGGTGTATTTGATTAGGATTGGAGTTAAAATCTACAGGACAATGGGTCTCCAGGAGCAGAGTTGACATTTGAAATATGTGGGGATTAAAGAAGCAGCAGGTTTTATTATTGAACTGATATCTGTGTTGGGCACAGACAAACTGAAAAATATAAATGATTACGCAACCTTACTCCACCCTTAGTAAATGCCCAGGAACTCTATGGGGCATTGTGCTACCAGTGCTTTGGGGAAGAGGGTGACTCATTCTGTCATAAAGAAGTTTTGACTTTCTGCTGTATGTGACATTCCCCGAGGGCAAGAGAACTGAACCAGGGAAACCCTTTAGAAAACATCCTACTGAAAAACACTCATAGACGCAATTCACAGTCCCAAACGCTCAGACTGTAGTATAGCATAATAAGCAGACCATAGGAGGCTTGCCCAGACCTTGTCATGGAGCAAAACTTCCTATCTAGCGATTTTATGTCTTTTCTATTTCCTTGTTTGCTTCCTAAAAGGTACTTTAGGATTTGAAAGGACCTTATGCTTATTAATTGGTTTCCATTCATTTTATTAGCAATGCCATCATTGAAGGGTGAATTGTGAACTTTACATATATGTTTGCAGGAATACAGAGAGATATTCCAGGTTAAATGCATCTGTTTATAGTGCATTTGTTCACTATAGTAATTACCACTGAATAGCAGAGTTTTAAAATGACTTAACATATTTACAGTGGAAGTGTGCTTAAGATTCACACTGGAAAGATGTTTTGAAACATCAGGACATGTCTTGTTTTGTCTGTCCATCTGATGTCCTCAGCCACCCAGAGTGGTGTTTGCGTTTTAAAATTAATTGCCCAGGTTGTTTAAAATGGAAGCACAACACCCGCTTAACTGGAAGACTGCACTTGGTTCAGACTAAATTTAAGAGCGAAATGATTAAATAAATCACTGGCATAAACACAACACGACTGATGATGTACAGGGCAAAATATACTGCACTGTTTAGTATCGCCCACAAACAGTCACCACATCTTTGGCAGATAAAAAACCTATGTGTCTATGTGGTTTGGAAATATCAGCCTTATGAGCTGCATTAGCACCATTGTGCACCTTATTTCTAACAATGACATAATGACATACGAAGCTCTGCTGAAAAATTGTTAAGATATGAATCTTGGATGTTCAGAGCAGCATCTGTTTTACCAATCGTTAGCTCTTGGAGAAAAGACTTCAATGGGAGGAAAAACAGGACAGGCTTGAGGACGAGGTGAGGGGAGTTTTTTTTTTTTTTTTTTGCAGGGGAAGTTTCTCGTTTCTCCCTTTAGGACACCATTCTAAGTGAAACATGTCTTCCTTTCTGTCTGTTTTTCTGCCCCTGACTGCATGAGCCATAAACTGTCCACCCAGACTTCAAAGATCTCTGCCAGAGCAATGCAAGGGCAGATGGCTTTTGTTTGAGTCTTGGTGGCGTCATGGAAAAGCATTGCTTGAGTTCTAGCAAGATCAGGGATGATCAGAGAGTAGTTCTTGACACCAACACTAGATAATCATTCTAGTGACCCTGGATTTTGCAGGCTAATTGAGCAAGATAATACTCTTAAATACATCTAAATTGGCTTGTCCCAAGAGTTAGAAAATAATCTTTTTCCCCGAAATGATGCTTCGCATTGACAAATGGTATCAAACTGTTGCAGGGCAAGTCAAATCAGAAGACAGGCCAAGTCTTTTTGAGCATAATCTCAAAGCTCACAAGGACTTTTAGAAAAACATCAGATTTTTATTAATATTATATTTCAGATGATAGTATAATTCTTGTAGTTCGGATAAATCTCTGTGCATCATCAGTTCCTTATCCATTCCCAGTCCTTTGCAGATCTCAGTAAGGAGACCTGAGCAGCATCATGGCAGCCTCTGTGCCGTTGTCTGCAGTTGTTTTTATGTTTTTGTTAGTTTGTCCTGTCTTTAGTTCCCTGCAATCAGTTTCACCAGAGACAAATTGCTGGACAATCGGCAATACACACCA
>JAFVLL020041012.1:0-12023 GCA_021397915.2 Tor tambroides
AGAAGAATGATCCTCACACTGAGTGAGCTGAAACACTTAAGGGCCCTTCTGCACAGCACTGAATGTGTTTGCCTCAACAATGGGGCCCTTGGTATGAATCCCCCCACTACTTGAGAGAATGCACACAGTCACTCACACATGCACACGCACCGCTGCGGTCATGCCAAATCCACTCTCTTTCTTCAAGGATTTGGGATTAAGGAATCCCCTGTAGGAGAAAGATGGATCTATTAGAAATGCCGCTGAAAAGTGGTCAGGAAAGGAGGGGTGGCAGAGAGAAGCAGAAAAGAATCAAGGAGAAATATCACGCATATTGCCAGAGAGAGACAGAATAAACGCAATATAGCCTCAGGCAAACAGTGAACAATTGCTACTCTGCCTCATGTAACCCGCTGCAACCTTAAACAGCAAATTTTTTTCAGTCAATTAATTTCTGCTGGTTGGAGATGGAACGCTCACTCAGGGGGCTTTATATGTCTCACTGCACTGAAGGGCATTAGTCAGCAATACAGAGCTTTTTCTCGATGACGCTGAGCACAGAATCATCAACAAAAGCATTATCAAATA
This sequence comes from Tor tambroides, assembly GCA_021397915.2. NCBI lineage: Eukaryota > Metazoa > Chordata > Actinopteri > Cypriniformes > Cyprinidae > Tor > Tor tambroides. The sequence goes on from JAFVLL020041012.1 coordinate 568, forward strand.
CACAAATCATAACACTTTCCTATAATGTAATATCAACACTCCACTATAATATTAAATGGCTTTTGAAAGTGTTTCAGCTTGTGAGATTGTTTCAAACGATTTTCTCTTCTCAATAGTGCGCGTGTGGGTGCGTGTTGTATACGTCTCGCCGTGTTGCATAGCAGACGGCCTGTGATTCATCAGTACCACAGCACTATATAAATCAAACTCTATCTATAGAGTGAGACCAGTACTTGTGGGTCTTCTTTCATTCTTAATAGGCTTTAGGCAACATGGCTGATGATTTCCTGCAGGCCAATGTAAAGAATTGCCAAAACGCCCATCTTGGTGGTGGTTAATGTAGGCTTAGCCCAGTTGAATATGTTTTAGTAAATGTAAACGGGCGTATTCGACAAACACAGCCCATCCAAATATCAGGTTTACACAGGAGACCCGCCACTGTGTATTATGTTGTTAATATTAATCAAACTCTCAGGTAATATTAAGCAGAATAATTCCAACAGAATGAAATCAGTATTAATTTATTATATTAAATAGATTTATTTTATGTTTAATATAATTTTTGAATATTTGAATAGTACTTTATGAGCTGTTAGATACCTGCAAAAACCCAAGCACTTTACGTAATTTATATCTTTGTCTTATTGTTTTAATTTTTATTTGTTTCTTTATTTTGATTGCTGTTTAATTAATTTCTTTAGAAAACATGAAGCAAGGACTTCATTTAATTAACTTTTTTTATTATTTCTAATATTAATATAAATATATTAATGCATTATATGTAATAGTATGCAGTGAAGAGTCACTATGCCAATAATGTGGTTACATTTCAGATGTAATTATTTTTTTCTTGATTAACTTTTTTGAATATTTGAGTACTTTATGATACAGCTGAAATTGTTTTGTGTGTTTTATTCCTTATAATTCTTTTTGTTGTTTTCTTTAAAAAAATTAAGCTAGAACTGCTTACTCATTTTTTTTAAATCATATAAAGATTTTAGACACCGATCAGTCAGTCATTTAGTTAGGGGTCAAGGGATAAAGTTACAAAGCAAGTAAATAGACCTGCTCGGTGGTTATGTCAGGAGAGAGAGAGAGAGAGAAGTGTGGCTGTGAGGAGTGAAGGAAAGACAGCAACAGCATGAATCATGACTTCAATAAAGAGCCCAGCACAGATCAATACAGCCCACAGCGGAGCGAGGACACACTCCGGCCCACACTGTGTGTGTGTGTGTGTGTGTGTGTGTCTTGTATGTTAGATGCTTGTGTGTGTTAGTTCTTGCAGGTTTGCCCTTGCCTGTGTGCATGTCATATGTCTATAAATGTTTGATGGAAGGTGGTTCTTTTTAGTCCAGAGCAGGTATAAGTTGACTCATCTATAGCACACTATTTAAAAACAGTCCAATCTATAGACATATCTACCTTTATCTACCTCCAGGGTTTTTACTCAGTTTGGAAAAGTATGCAATATGATTTTCAAAGGTTTCGATTTCTAGGTTGGATTAGTTTGGAAAAATATTTGTGTTTTCAGACTATTGCCGCTGTACTGTTTTCCAAAATATAACATTGAGAATTTCTAAAAAATTTATCATGCAAGCAGAGTGTTTTTCATAGTGTTCGGAGTGGGCAGCCAGTGCAGCAAAAAGTTACTTTTTACCATAAACAAATCTCTTTTGAACTTCACTAAATGAATGAGCGTGCACCTACATGTCACTCAAACCAAAAACAGATAAAGGGAGTGCATGATCATTAAATCAGACTGGACTGTAGTTAATGAGATGAACGGCACCAGTGGTTACTCTGCTAGGATACCACTGAAAATCACTTTGACATGTTTGTTTCCTCATCAGAACACATTTTGAGAAATTTAGCATCACTTGCTCACCAGTGGATCCTCTGCATGTCAAACACCCTTTACTAGCAAAAAAAAGTGGAAGAATTTATATCAATTATGGGCTTGAATTTTGTCCAGAAGTGATGGTTTAAATTTAAAAGGCCTCAGTGATGGATTTGTTTCTTATAAACACACAGCTTTTCACTTCACAAGACATTAAATTGGTAGACTGGATGGATTGCTTGTGTATTATTGTGATGTTTTTATCAGCTGTTTGGACTCTCATTTTGACGGCACCCATTCACTGCTGATGATCCATTGGTGTGCAAGTGATGTAATGCTAAATTTTTAAAAATCAAAAACGAGTCAGCAAATTGCCATTTTTGGGTGAACTATTCCTTTAAAGGTGCCATAGAATGGAAAACTGTATTTACCTTGGCATAGTTGAATAATAACAGTTCTGTACATGGAAATGACATACAGTGAGCCTCAAACACCATTGTTTCCTCCTTCTTATGTAAATCTTGTGAATAAAAAAGACCACTGAAAAATAGGCAAATCAGAACATAATACAGACTGTGACGTAACAGTCGGGATCACTAATAGTTACGCCCCCAACATTTGCATATACCCGCCCATGTTCTAGGCCAGCCGCCAGTCGAACCATCAGAAGTTCTGCAGGTATTGTGAAGAAACAAGCGAGGACAACAGCGAAAATGGCAGATCATGGAAATAAATGTTATGTTCCAGGCTGTGCAGGGGATGTGAAATGCAGGGATGGGTTGGTGTCTGTATTCAGAAAGGCACAGAAAGCAAATAACGCGTTCTAATAAAATAACGCGAGCCACTAAAGGGACATGGTTAGCTCCTTGCTAGCGGTAGCCTGTTACATTGCAGTACATAAGATTTCACTTGCCACATAAACAGAGTAAGGAGAGATGAGGATGATGGCGAGTGATTTACAGATCCTGAGCACCACTGACAAGCATCTGATCTTGTAAAATGTGTGGTAAGTACTGCCGCTCCATAGTATAAACTGAGTTTGTGCTATCGCGAATCTCGAAAGCGTAAGTGAAAGTAAAATGCGATCGTGCATTTGAAAGCAGTTTCAGTGCCCCGCATATTAATGGCGGCTCCCAGATGCCCGCATTTTATGTACAGTGTAATTACCCGACGATATAACTGCGAGAGAAAGTATTGAAATATATATTTTCCTCCCTGTGTTTCCTTCCTGCTGTGTGAGAAATGAGCTGAAATGTGCCGCACTGTGAAACAGCCAATCAGAGCAGAGCTCAACATTATTATTCATGACCCTTCCAAATAAGCCAATAACAGACCATTTCATTTTAGGGAGACATCCTAGGGTTGTAAATGGACATGTAAAACTGTTTCAGGAGAATTTTTGCCCTTACCTAAGCCACATACCTTCTATGTAGATATCAGAGAACAATTTAAAATATTGTATCAATGCATTCTATGGCACCTTTAAGAGTCCAGAATTGTCGGGGATCATCTCGCTGCAGAACACAAGATCCAGTGGGCGTGGTTGGATCCAGATCCAACTCTTCCCACCTTACATATACCTACACCTACCCATCTCCACCCCTAAACCTACCAATCTCCACCCCCTAGATGTGGATCCAACCACGCCCCCTGGATCTTGTGGGCTGCAGCGAGCCCTACTTGGAATTGTCGCAATACATTGTGGAGCCACTATATGTTGAAGGCCTGGTGCCAGTCAAGCAAATGATGTAGTATAGTAGCAGAAACAGCCTATTTAATTTAAAATGTCACAGAGAGGATTGTAAAATTAAAATACAGCTGTTTTAGTGCAAGAAACAAAACTTTCCCTAACATTGTAGGTGAACTTGGCCCCTTTAAACCTTGCGATTAATATGGCAAATACATAATAAAGAAGATCTGTCCAATTTATTATGCCATGAACGCACACAAAATCTCTCTCCACTTTTCAGTACAATTATCGTGCATTAGGATTGTACTTGGTTCGATTTTGTTTGGCTGGATTCCACAGAACCGAAATCTTTATAGCTGTTTTTCCCCCTTTTCGCTCTTTGCTCTGTGACCTCATCAGCCTTGTACCGCAGCCAGAGGCTGGCGGGCGTGAAGGGCTCGCTGGTCCGTAGCCATCGGGGAGAATGGGCCGTCTCCGAGGGGGGAGTAGGGACACAACACTGGTCAATTCCCATTAACACAGAGAGAACCACTAGGGAATGGAGTCGCGGAGACCGTTGCGACTGTGATCTGTAGGAGTCACGACAGCGCTGTGAGCCCATGCTGCTCTAGACACTGGTGCCTTTAAAAAAGACACGTGCTACACAGTTTAATGACTCCAAAGACTCTTCTCAGCGAGAGGGAGTGAAGGAGTAGAAAAAGATACAGGGAAAAGAAAAGAGGTGTATTATTCCTCCTTGTTTCTTTTATAATTTGGTCGATAAAGGTGAAGGACGTGTCATGGCGACTTTCTTTTGTGTGTGTGTGAGTGTGTGTGCATGGTGACTGAGCAAGCTGTATGAGTGAAATCCTGAGATAAAGCTCCATGGCTCTCTGTGTTTAATGGAGCTTAATCCCAAGATTTCACATCCAGGGTTGAGATAATTCAACCCTGATCATCTCACTGAACCTTCTACCATACAATACACACACACACGTACACTGACTGGATTGTGTGAATTGCTCTGCTCTCACACATACCGAGAGGCTGTTTACACAGGACACGTTCTTGCGTTCAAAATAGATGTACATAGCAAAACAATATGGAACAAAACAAGGATGCCTCTTGACATTGCTTCTCACTCATATTAAAAGCACTGTTACTCTGGATTTCTACTGCCGCCATATTCAGATGCATATTGGTGCCTCTATCAAAAGACTATTAGCTTTTTTAAATGAGGACTATAGCCTTCATATTACGCATTAGCATTTCTTTCATTTATTTAAGTGTGAGTACTCAATCTCCTCCCCTTGTAAAGTCTCTGTCCACAGCCTTTTCCATTTCAGTACCTTCTTTAAAGGTTTATTGGTGTTTGTTGGAGCAGTGTGATCTTGACAATTTTGTTTCCCAGTATTTGAAATCCAGCACCCAACCTTAGGATATTTGAAATGAAGCTGTTTTTGCTGCAGTGTGATTCAGCCTTTAAAGAATCAGTGAAAGAACTGGAGGATTCTAGTAAGAGATAGCTGTGCTACAAAAAGAAATATCTATCAGTTTATATGAAAAACTTCTAACCAAGTGTATTTGTTAAAAATTTGTTCAACAAGGTGAATTTCCTGGTTTAAAAGTAGTTCCCTGAAGTCTTTCTTTCCAGAATATTTTTCTCTGTCTGTATTTTGCCTGCAGATTCAGCGCAGTTTGACAATTAAATCTAGATCTATGTTTTTCTTTTGTTCAGCAGGGTTTTTCCATCCAATTACGTTAGAATACACAGCATTTAGGGTAAGTATTTTGAAGTGATGAGGTTTCTTAAATGCATTACCTTTATGAAAGAAGATATTTTTAAACTAGAGTTAAAAGAAAGGTGCACTTTTTTTGGCTTGACAAACCTACAGTATATTTTAAAGTTTAAATTAGTTTTAAAAGCTGTAAGTGTGAAGATTATAGTCTACAGGTTATGCAGACAGATAGACAGATGGATAGATAGATATAGGCTAGGGATTTTGCAGCCTGAAGCTGAGGAAGTGTTTTTTCCGAGAAGCACTTCTGTTTGATTTACAGACACAGATCACCCAAGACTGTCGCAAACCGGTGTGTGTTTTCTCTCTGTTTTGATTGTGCTTTTGTGAGCGGATGTGCTGCTGATTGGCACCAGCCCAAGAGAGCAGACTATCAGCAGTCCAAGCCCATGGGGGCATTGCCCAGGTGAGCTGAGCATGCTGGGATACTGACCAACACTAATGTGTCTCCTCTGACTGCCCTGGGCTAACATACACACAGTAATTGTCTGGGGAGTTAGACAGGCCCAGCGCAGCACTAAACTTAGACGTACACTTCGGCCCTAGAGAGAGAGTCAGTGAAAGCAGAGAGGTTTGTGTATTGTTTAGAGGTGACTTCAGCAAGTGCAGTCCCTCTGCGTATCCGAGTGCTTGTTTGACAGATACGGTGCCACATTATGCCCAATGGCAGAACCTTCACTGCCACTGTTATACACACACTGATACCCAACAGTGCGTTTCTGTTTTCCTCTGCCAATGCCTCCCTCTCCTCCTCCACTCTTCTTGTGTAATTAGTCCGATAATGGTGCCGTAAATGATTTCATCACCTGTTTCACTCGAGAGCTGCTGATATTCAACAGCTGGAGTTTACGCCACGTGTCATCGAGAGCTGTAGTAAAGGATTGAGGGAATGAAGGAGTTTAGAAGTGAAATACTGCCTTCAATATCAAAGCAAAATTGACACTTTTTACTTTCTTCACTCACCTTTGTGGTCTTATTGTGAATGATTTACCAGTGCATATTATTCAAATAATGTTTTTTGTTTCTTCTTTAATTGAAATCAAATGGCTTTCCTTTTCTGCTGACATCCATTAGGTCATTCAGGTTATTTGATAACAATAACCAATAACCAAATGGATTTTAGCCATTGATTTAGCAGACTTGCATTCGATCTCACTTCATTCTGTTATGTACAGAAACGCCCACATTTCACCATGCAGTCAATTCCTCCTACTTTTATGCATTTTTACTTGGATATACGTCATATCATGAAAGTAAATTGAGTTTCAATGGCGCAATGATCATTTTTATATGGTGATCCAGCATGTTTTCCAGGGTTTAGAGTATGCTGGTTATATAGTAACAAAGACAATTGGTATTGGTTATAATGAGTGTAAACTGTGAATTAATTTACTGTAATTTACAATTCAGTTTGTACACATTTTATGTACTATTGATTATCTGAAAATACTACTGATTTAGCTGATTTTGAGACTGCAGTTTTGTCACTCTACAACAAATTGCGATTGCATGAAGATGATAAAATACATTAATACAGCATCAATTACAACACCTAATATAAATCTTTTGTACTTCATTTTGTTGCATTAGTGCTAAAAAGCTTTGTCAGGAAGTAAAAATTAGAGAAAGAAATCCGAAATTACACATAATTATCATCACACCATGATTAAGATTTGCAAACTTCCCAAGAGGGTTTGAAGGCAGCATAAAGATGAAGGAAGAAGCTCTAAAACTCACTCTTCACTGAAATGGTGTTTTATGCAAAAGCTTCCCTGTGGTCAGCCAGACATTGTTGCCAATGAGAGGCAGGTAATGAGAGAGGAAGATGGATAGCTAGAAGGAGCATGTGAGTGGTTGAGGGGGAGAGAGAGGCCTCTCAGGGCTAACGACATTAAGCGCCGCTGATGAATCGACACCCATTGAGCAGTATTGACTTCACCTGTGTGCCTCTGCCAATAGCACAACACCAAGTCCCCAGTCACAGGCTCAAATTTTTTCAATTAAAAGAAATAATTTGATTTCCACTGCCTTGGCCTCTGACTGAGCAGGGCAAGTGATAGCGTGATTGATGGGCAAGTGTACGATTTAGGATGTCACCCCACAACCTCAGCCTGGTGCCCTGACGATCTCATGGCGCCTGTAGAGATGGCCTATTGTAGGCCTGAGGTGAGTTTACCTCTCAGCTGTCCATCACTGATGTTTACAGATTCTTTCACCTCTCGTTGCCACTATAATCACCATTATGAGCCATAGAACGACTGCTGTGACCTTACCCATCTTCCAGATCTTTGCAAATACACTCCATTTACATCAGCTAACCTTTAATCTACTGCCTCAAAGCGGATATGTTTGCATGTGATGAAAAGATGAGGAGGAGCCCATGGAGGCGGCAGTCATGTTTCAGCGTGAGGGCTTTGAAGGAGACTGCTTTTCTGAAAAGAGATATAAAATCGATCCTAATGATCACTTGTGACATTCATGTGCAACTCATTTGCCTCCATTATTTCCCTATAGTGCATTAGATGGTGAGATTTGCTCCAGCTCTAATCCGGTGATGTCTTTAAAAGGGTGAACATGTTTGATCCGCTGATCAGCCTGCAGAAACGGCCCTCTGTAGATCTCATGTAAATGTATGATCGTGATGACATTGATTTTGCTATATGTTTCGAGGCTGTATGTTCAGAGGCAGTGGCGTTCTTAGTGTGTGTGGTTGTGTAGTGCTAGAAGATCAGCTAATGTAGTGTTTCTAATGAAACGAGACACCCAACACACACTACCTCATTTTCTCAAGGTCACCTCGGCCATTAGATTAGCATATTCAGTGTCTTTAAATATTTAACATTGTGCCTCTAATGTATTTTATTAATACCAAGGACCCAGGACCCTTTTATAGGCCTGAATTGACCACTGATAATTCTATCTATCTATCTATCTATCTATCTATCTATCTATCTATATGACTATTCACTGAAGACTAGAGTAATGACTGCTGAAAAATCAGGTTTGCCATCACATGAAAAAAGTACATTTTTAAATATTTTAAAATAGGCGGTTTCAAAGCAGTTATAAATTGTAGTATATATATATATATATATATATATATATATATTATTTGACTATATCTAATTTGACTGCTGAAGGACTATTCCTTATTTAATGAGGTGGTACTCTGGTAGACTGGTTAAAGCCATTAATGCACCAGAAAACAGATTTTTTTAGTGTATTGTCATTGCTGACTTGGCTTTATATGGCTTTGCAGTGACATTTTTTTCACAATTCAAGACATTTCCACAGACGCCCCGGAGGTCCATGCACCCCATTTTGAAAAACGCTTCTCTAATGCAGAAGACGACTGAGTCCATAACACATTTAGACAGGAACAGTTAAAAAGACATAAAATACCGGCTGACCAGTGCTTGAACAGTTAATCATTTTTGTAGTACTGCTTATGCAAAACATGGCTTCTTATGCACAAGCAATTTGCTTCTTTCTTATAATTTGTTGTTTTTTGCAAGACAGCAGTGTTTGTTTGGGTGGCAGGTGGAGGGCTTGTTTGTTTCAGTGGTCTGTCACACAGCATAGAAATTACAGCGCGGAGTGATGGACACCGAGCCGAGGGCTTCTGTTTGTCTTCGGTTGCACAAGGTCAGAATGTACCTTGTCTGAATGTGCAGTCAAGCAGCACCGCTACAAACATGTGCACGCAAACATAGATTCATGAACTCTCTCTATTCCTCTCTCACTTCTGCTTCCTCTCGCTCGCACACATAAATTCACACGCGGTCCGTAGGGACCAGGCCAAAATGTCAACCTGAGCACATGGCTGCTTCCTGCTGCTGGAAGCTCTATACTTAATTCACAGCAGCACCTGCTGGTGGAAACGGGCACAGAAAATACCCTGATAAGGGAGAGAGGAAGGAGGAGAGATTGAAAGCAAAAGGACACAGGTATGGCTTTCTGCATGTCTTTCATACATTGTTTCACATACACACTCACAGCAAACAACTTGACTCATATTAGACCAGCATAATCTAACTTTGAATCCCAACAGTTGAATCACTGTTGTGCTGAAGTTCAGACAGACCTCCCAAAGCCACAGAGTGTAATGAAGTCTATTCCCAAATTGAGTTCAGGCTGAATCAAATGTGGTATTGAATCATCTAGACTTTCCTGGCATGTAGGAAGTTTAAAAGTTCTAAAAGAAGTGGAGTTGTGAAGGGAATTGAATGTAAATTGTCATAGAAAGTAATTTTATAACAGGTGGCAGGAAGCTGGTAGAGTGTCCCATAGAAATGGGAGTTATAGTGAACTGTGGTATTAAACTATTGTATAAACAGGTATGTTCGTACAATGAGTATATTTTTAATTTCCAACAGGAAAATCCATTTCAGAACAGATGACAGGTATGCACAATATATCAGTATTGGGAAGTTTTAATTTGTTGGTGTCAGTCAATTTTGGATATTTAATTATGCATGCTCATTTTCCTTTTCTTTTTTTTTGCGTTTAGATTTATTTTGCAGTCATCTGATGCTCACTTAAATTTAGTTTTTGATAACACTAATAATTTAATAATAATGTTTAATGTAGTCTTTATAAAATTTTTAAATAATTATCTTTTTCATGGGTTGTATTATAATATTGTTATTATTAAATTCGCATATAAAATTGTTGATTTTGGAGTTTTATTTGTAATTTTTTTAGACAGAGAAAAAAAACTGAAAATATCTTTTTTATTATTATTTTTTAGGTGTACTGTAGGGCATAACATGAAAAAAAATTATCAGCTTATCGTATCAACCATAATTTTGGTAACGTGCATTTCTGATGTTGAATAAACACAATTAGGGCTCATTTTAACTGACTAGTTAGAAAAGTAGTCTAGCGAGTCAATGTTAACTTAAGATCATGCAGACGAGAAACAATAGCTTGCATATTCTATTATCATATTTATGCAGGTCAAGAAACAAGTTTTGATTTGTATGTGAAACTCTGAAAAAGCTCAGCCGTCTGACAGTTTGCTTATAACATGTTTTGTGTATGTGCTGTAAAGCAGTCCAACTGTTTTCTCGTCTGCGTAATCAAATATGTGTCCATTGAAGGTAACCATAAAAAATAAGCAGGAGACAGAGGATTTTTTCTTCCTTCTGTCGCCATGCAAGTCAGAGACAGAGAGAGAGAATTAAAGAAAGGACATCGACAGACTTGGAATGTGATCAGTCATCTTACAGTGAGAAGCGAGGGGTAATTATTGGCGGAATACAACAAACCGTCCTGTCAGCAGATTCACACACACTAATCAAGAGATCGACACAACAATTGTGTTTCAACAACAAGTGGCCTTCGGCCGGCAGGCCCCACCTGCCGAGCGACCATCATGCTCCTGACTTGGCTAATGAACGTTTGAATGTAATTAGAGAGCAGTATCTCTGAAATTAGGCCTGCCATAGCATTAATTACACAATTACTGACAACGGCGACTCAATCGGTCGGCGGGAGGGGGAGGGGAGCGAGGGAGGCTGGCTGGGTGTTTGAACTTTGGACGCAGCTTTGATTCATAGTCTAGGCTTTGTGGAAATATCGCCTTTGCCAAGTTAATTTGTAAAGGCCAGCATATTTGGGAAGAGAAAATCAGGCTGACCTTTTCCTGAAACAATCTCAGCTTTTGCTCAGTCTTTGTCTTTCTCGCCATGGCTGAAGTCTTTTGTGTTGTTCTCATATTTCTCTCTCTGCGGTTTGTGCTAACTGAGGGCCGTAGCGTTCGATTAATCAACTCTAATAGAGTAAATGCGCATCAGTATTGTTGTTGGCTCCAATGGATGTTTTTGTCTATCGTAGATTCCTCTCAAATTAGCTCACTTAAAACAGAAGGGAAGACCGGGTCTTGTTCAATCATGGCAGTTAGCTTTTAATCATCTTTTTTGCATAGCGAGCTCTGCCATGTAATGAGCTTCTATCTGGGATGTTTGCAGTAGAGTCACATATCTCCGCCATCATCTCTCTCTGTCTGGATGTGCCAGTGGCGTGCACACACTCTGGAGTGCTGTCTTTGTGCAGGACTGTAGTGTCACGGCTCTGTAAAGAGGAAGACCATATCTCCAGTCACCCAGCCAGCCTGGAGCGGTCCTGTGGCAGCACCTCATCAGTTGGG
>JAFVLL020041013.1:0-16744 GCA_021397915.2 Tor tambroides
AGAATCAAACAGTTACCCATTACCCTACAGAGGAGGGATGTGTGTGTGTGTGTGTGTGTGTGTGTGTGTGTGTGTGTGTGTGTGTGTGTGTAGAGGAGGTAATTGTTGTTCGGCCGTGTGTGAAATAGGGTCTGTCCTTTTGTATCTGTAAACAGCCCTCTGTAGGACCTTCCCTCCCCCTGGCGAGTGTGTGAGGGGTGTGTGAGTAGGTCTGAAAGACAGAGAAAGGACGAATGAAAGAGCACAAGAGGGTGGAGGAAATCCTTTGTGCCTTTGGAGCAGGGCTAGAGATTTGGGAGTTTGGGGCCCACACACACAAACACACACACAAAGGCAGACAAAGAACAAGAGGTCAACACACATCTGAGTCCCAAGGAACATTCCTTTACTATTCATATTCACTTATCGATAATTATACGTTTCAAACTTTGGGTTAGATCACTGTAAGACTTTGGAGAGCATCATATATGATAATTACAGATGGTCAGTGAGAAAAATGATTGACAGGCTGAATCAAATATATGGCCTTTGAGTTGTTTAACCTCCTTTACTGTCTTACTCCTTTACCTTTAACATCCTTTACTGTCTTAAATAGGTCAAAATTGGTCATATTGTTCAAGTTTCCTCAATTCATTTATCTGTCTTTTCCATGTGTGTGTGCGTGTATATATTTTATATATATATATATATATATATATATATATATATATATATATATATATATATTATAACTTTTAAAATGTAAGAAATTTAAGTAAAAAATTAAAGTAATTAAAATGTAAAAATAAAAACACTTAAAAATGATTATACATTGTTACATTATATTATATTTACTTTTTAAAAAATGTATTATTCCAAATGGTATTATTGTATTTTAAATAAATGGCATTCTTTTAAACATTCTTTTCATTAAAAAATCAAAATCAAAATTTAATGTATCACTTTTTCTACAAAAATAATAAACTATTTTTAACACTGATAATAATAAATGTTTCTTAAGCAGCAAATCAGCGTATTAGAATGATTTCTGAAGGATCATGTGACACTGAAGACTGGAGTAATGATGCTGAAAATACAGCTTTGATCACAAAAAATAAATTATATTTTAAAATATATTCACATAGTAAACAGTTATTTTAAATTCTAATAATATTTGACAATATTACTGTTTTTACTGTATTTTTGATCAAATAAATGCAGCCTTGGTGAGCATTAATGACTTCAAAACAACTTTTAAGATCAAATCAAGTTCATCCTATAATATTTTCCACTGATTATTCAGTTGCACACAGAAATATGTTGCATTTCGGAAGTTGCATTTCTCTCTTGTCTTTTCCACACATTTTTTACACGTATTGTTTTTCCTAACAGGCTCAATGTGTAACATCAACATTGACGACTGCGCGTTAAACCCGTGTCACAACGGCGGCACCTGCATCGACGGCGTCAACAGCTTCACCTGCCTCTGTCCGGAGGGTTTCCGTGACGCCACCTGCCTCTCCAAACACAACGAGTGCTCCAGCAACCCCTGTATCCACGGCAACTGCCTGGACCACATCAACAGCTACAGATGCATGTGCGAGGCTGGCTGGACGGGACGCAACTGCGACATCAACATCAACGAGTGTCTGTCCAACCCGTGCGTGAACGGAGGCACCTGTAAGGACATGACCAGCGGCTACGTGTGCACCTGCAGAGCCGGCTTTAGCGGTAAGATGCTGCGTCCCAATTCTTCCTAAATAGTGTGGAAGATTAGTCCTAATGGCTTTTCATAGTATGCATGCTTTCTGGTCCACAATCCTTTGCAGTACATAAGAGGAGGAGTTTGTGATGGTTCATATTCAACCATGAATTTTTCTAATAGAAATGCATTAAATGCAAACTCGAAACGGCTGTTTTATGATTTTGAACTTAAAAAGTTAAGCAATAAATAATTTTAAGATGATTAATATAAATATACATGCATGCATATGCATGCAAACGGTGACAGGCTGTGTGAAATTTTATGCATTTTTTAAAATGGAGTTAGTATTTTTAAATTTTACTGCAGTTTTAAAATTAAAGAATAAATATGTAATATAATAATAAAATGCAATTTAAAAAGGTCAAAAAATAATTAAAATAACTAAAATAATAAATTACAATAAAGTCATATATTTTATTATTAAATAAAATAAAAGTCTTAATTTTTCGAAAAGTACTTTTGCTGCTGTATATGTATATGTGTTTTGCATATAAAGTGATTTGACTGATAAATTGTACGACAGTTTTGCCTGGGTTAATTGATTTTCCTGGTGGACTTTAACTATGCATACAAGCTTTTTGGCTTCAAAATGTAAAAAAAAAAAAGATAAAATTTATAGATAAATTAATCATATAAAATTCTATAATAAAAATAATTAATTTATAAAATAAGTTAATATGCATTTGCTTCAGTGGATTCTGAAGACTGCATGCATGGGCTCAAATATTCTAAAATAAATTAAAATAAAATATTACGGCAATATTTTTTTCAATGAATTATTAAAATAATTCTTACTGTAAGACTATGTAACAAACGTAAAGTAATAGTAATTGTAAGCTAATTATATTGCGCAACAGAGTAAACATAGTATGTCACAATGCTGTTGTACTGTATTGCTACACACCCAAAAGCATGCATTTCCCCTTTTGTTTATTTCTGCATTTTGTGTGATCTGATGGTATGTGTTTTCTTGCATTTAGGTCCCAACTGCCAGACAAATATTAATGAGTGTGCGTCCAACCCCTGCCTAAACCAGGGCACCTGCATCGACGACGTGGCCGGATTCAAGTGCAACTGCATGCTGCCTTACACAGGTACGAACACACATGTAACAACCATTGTACAGCTGGTTCTTGTTTTGAGACGGCAGGCTTTGCAGAGGTGTGTGTAAGAATGTCAGAGGAAGTGAAATAACAGCACTGTGTCGAGGGTGGCTACTTAAATAGGTCCATTTCCTGTTTGGCCCCTTCCTATTTCCTGTTGAGGCAAAGAATTGACAATAGAAGGAAACGCCAAGTGACGTCCTGCTTCAGCTGGTCACCATGGAAACAGATAAGGAAGTGCCTGCAGGAACCAAGCTGGAAAAACGAGGCAATAGAAGAGCGAGACTGAAATAACAAAGAAAGATTTGACAGGCTTTTTGCTCATTTTCTGCATTGATTTGGAGGAAAAACCTGCAGAATTCTGGGTGGATTTAAACATGGTCAAAAGTGTAATATACTGGTATACTGGTAGCAGAAAACATATTCAAATTAGCCAAAATATTTAATAAACAAACATTCAGGGATGTACAGTATGCTTTTGCAGTGTTTTCCTGCCTGCATCACTGTTATTTTAGTATCATGCATATACTATTATAGTTCATTTAAAAAAAAAGATTTGTCTTTTGAATTTTACTTTTATATTTGTATATTTAGATATTTTATTTATATTTTATATTTTCAGTTTTCATTATTTTTATATTTTCAATTATATTTTAGTCTTAGTAATTTTTACATTTTTAAAAATTGTTGTGTATTGTTTTAATCATTTAATTAGTTTTTGTTTTGTTTTAAAAAGTTATTTTAATATAATTTGAATTTTATTTATTTGTACTATTTAAAGGTTTAGTCATTTTGTTTTATCATTTTAATTAGTTTTTGATTTGTTTGTTAATGTTATTTTAGTATTAAATAGCATTGAATATTTGAATTAGTTT
The DNA here is from genome assembly GCA_021397915.2 of Tor tambroides. Lineage (NCBI taxonomy): Eukaryota > Metazoa > Chordata > Actinopteri > Cypriniformes > Cyprinidae > Tor > Tor tambroides. The sequence continues at coordinate 3,723 of JAFVLL020041013.1, forward strand.
TCATTTTTATATTTTCTGTTTTTTTTTTTTTTTTCATTTTACGCTTATAGCAATTATATTCTAGTTAAAGTTTTTATAATTTTTTGTTTTTAGTTTTTGTTTTATAAATATTAATTTCACAGTAATAAAAGTAATACATTTAATAATTATTTAGTAATAAAAAATTTTTTTAATTTTATGAATGTTTATTTTTATTTCAAGTTACAAAAATGTTTTTTAGTTGGATTTAGGCTTTTAACAATAATAATCCTGGCCTACTGTATATGTAACTTTTGCATCAGTTTTGACACTTTCTCAATGTGTGTGTTTCAGGCGAGGTGTGTGAGAGCGTTTTGGCTCCCTGTGCTCTGCGTCCTTGTAAGAACGGAGGTGTTTGTCGCGAGTCTGAGGATTTTCAGAGCTTCTCTTGCGCTTGTCCTGCTGGATGGCAAGGTAAGAGTGTGTGTGAGTTTATGTGCATTTCATGTTCTCTCCATCCTAACCGCTGTCGTCTCACTACAGGTCAGACGTGTGAGGTGGATATTAACGAGTGTGTGAGGAATCCTTGCACTAACGGAGGAGTGTGTGAGAATCAGCGTGGAGGATTTAAGTGCCGCTGTAACCCCGGATTCAGCGGAGATCTGTGCCAGAACGACATTGACGACTGCGCACCAAGTAAGACACGGAGAACACACACAAACCTAGACAGCCTTTCTGGGCATCATAGAACATTAGATGGTGCTCCTTAACCCTATAATGCTGTCTACGTAGGCAGCTTTCTTACTTTGAAAATTGTATAATCACTCTGTGATGTTTTATGCTATCTTCTGTAATTTGTTTTTCTCAGCTTAATGTGATTTATTGTACATTTGTATTACTAAAGCAGTACAAATAAAGTTTAATAACAAGCGCAAATGGTAATACTAGTCCTAGTAATACTAGTCCTAGACCTAGTAATACTAAAGTACAATAAAGCAAAATAAAAATTAAATTAAATGAATGTAAAAAAAATACAAAAATAAAATAAAAGTAAATAATGTAGTTTAATTTTTAAAATAAAGTATGTAACAAATATTTAACAAAAAGGAAAAGATTATGTGGCAACAAACAAGAGTTATTAGTAGTAAAGACGGAATATGGCAGTGATGGTAATTCTTCTCTCTTTCAGATCCGTGCAGTAACGGCGGTGTGTGTCAGGACCGTGTGAACGGCTTTGTGTGTGTGTGTTTGGCTGGTTTCCGTGGTGAGCGCTGTGCAGAGGACATAGACGAGTGTGTGAGCAGCCCCTGCCGAAACGGAGGGAACTGCACCGACTGTGTCAACAGCTACACCTGCAGCTGTCCTGTAGGATTCAGCGGTATCAACTGTGAGGTCAACACACCCGACTGCACTGAGAGGTACTCACACGAAACGTTTTCAAATTTGTTATTTTTACTTGCATTTTAAATTAAAAATGCATTTCTTTTTCGCTTGCATACAAGCAATCTCAATCTGTGCTGTTTCTCCTCTCCAGCTCTTGTTTTAATGGCGGAACATGTGTGGACGGCATAAACACTTTCTCATGCGTGTGTTTGCCGGGATTCACCGGGAATTACTGCCAGCATGATGTTAACGAGTGCGACTCGCGGCCGTGTCAAAACGGAGGCACCTGTCAGGATGGATACGGCACCTACAAATGCACCTGCCCACACGGATACACCGGACTCAACTGCCAGGTACACAAACACATGCTATTTTTGCTCTCTAAACAACATAAATCTGCAAACGAGTCTACAGGAATATATATAAATTTATATATTTATAGAAATATATTTAAATAGTTTCTATAGCAGGGTTCCTCCAATCTGCTGCAGAGTTTAGCTCCAACCCTGATCAAACTCACCTACCTGTGATTTTCTAATGATCTTGAAGACTCTGATTAGCATGCTCAGGTGTGTTTGATTAGGGTCAGAGCTAAACTCTGCAGGAGTGGGCCAGATTTGAGGATGCCTGTTCTATAGTTATATTAATATTTTTATATTTTATTTATTTTTACTTATTTTATTTATATATAAAGTGGTGTGTATTTTTTAAATATTTTATAATCAATATATTTTTTGTTATTTATTTCCCTTTAATTTTTATTAGTATATTTTCATGATATAGATATATTTGGTGCATGTTTTATTTGCTGATGTTTGTGTGTTTCAGAGTCTGGTGCGCTGGTGTGACTCTTCCCCCTGTAAGAACGGCGGCTCTTGTTGGCAGCAGGGGGCGTCTTTCACCTGCCAGTGTGCCAGCGGCTGGACGGGCATCTACTGCGACGTCCCCAGTGTTAGCTGTGAGGTCGCCGCCAAGCAACAAGGTAACCATCACTACTAAATAGACTAGCACTTTTCTACCAAACCCATAACCTACTAGGCCTAAAATAGAATATTTTGCATGAAGAAACTGCTGGAGGTTGATGGAAATCTAATAATAAATTGAATCATAAAAATGTAAAATTTAAATGGTTAAATAACTGTAAATTAAAAGTAATTAATATGCATAAATGAACAAGTAAATAAGTGTAAGAAGTTTTATTTGTAAATGTAAATAATGTAATGTAATGGAAATAAAGGTAAAAATATTTTATTTGTTTACCTGCATGTCATCTGACCATTAACCAACTGTGTTTTTAAATTTAAGTTTTAAAATATAATAAAAATAATACATTTTATTTACCAAATTTAAATATATTGTCAAAACTATTACATTTATTCATTTTTTGCAATATTTGTAATTTCTAACCATGAATAAATGAGTAAAAATAAATGAAAATAAAAAAAATGTACATAAATGGAAATAAAAAAAATAAATTTTAACTGTAAACAACTAAAATAAAAACCAACATCAGAAAACTGTGGACATGCGAATGTGTTAAATTACTGAAATATTAACTTAAAACCTCAGAGATATGTCAGTCAAAATCTTTAAAGTCATAGGGGTTCAGTGACAGCAAGGTTTGGGAATCACTGTTTGAATTTTTAGATGACAGATGAAAAAAATTAGTTTTAATTTATTTAATACATATATATCTCACCAAAAATGTAATGATTTAAATCAATTTTGGCAATATTTATCATTTCTGAATTTTCTTATCAAAGTGTGCATTTCTCCTAGCATACGCAAAAGAGCTGTAAATTACTAGTGGAAATGTCTTTTTAAAATGTTTGCCACGTTAAAATGTCATATTAAAAGTTGATTTGTAATTTGCACTTTTTCTCAGGAGTGTCTGTGGCCGTTCTGTGCCGTAACGCGGGTCAGTGTGTTGATGTGGGTAACACACACCTGTGCAGATGTCAGGCCGGATACACGGGCAGCTACTGTCAGGAGCAGGTGGATGAGTGCAAGCCGAACCCCTGCCAGAACGGAGCCACCTGTACCGATTACCTAGGAGGATACAGCTGTGAGGTATGAAAACACACACACACACACACACACACACCCCTGTACATCATCAGTGCTGAGCAGATTACTTAAATTTTAGTCCATTACTGATTCCATGACAAAAATTTCACGTTTTAGGTAATATAATCGGATTACTTGTGACCTAACTTAGTTATCACATTGATAATATAATTAAAATGTAATATAATCTAACATAGAGTACTTAATTTTTGAATCTGATTACATGATCCAGATTACATGCAATCAGTTACTATCCAGCACTGTACATCATCATTACACGAGTCTAACATCTGTTTCTCTCCTCCAGTGTGTTCCTGGATATCACGGGGTCAACTGTAGCAAAGAGATCAACGAGTGTCTGTCTCAGCCCTGCCAGAACGGAGGAACCTGCATTGACCTCATCAACACTTACAAATGCTCCTGTCCGCGGGGAACGCAAGGTACACACCCATTCACACGCTCACAAACGCTGGATTCATCACTTCATGCTTCAGTAGGTGAACTGTATCGATTGTTTTCTCTGGCCGTGTTTGCAGGCGTTCACTGTGAGATTGACGTCGATGACTGTTCCCCGGCCGTGGATCCGTTAACCGGCGAGCCGCGCTGTTTTAACGGCGGCCGCTGCGTGGATCGTGTGGGAGGTTACGGCTGCATGTGTCCGGCCGGTTTTGTGGGCGAGCGCTGCGAGGGCGATGTCAACGAGTGCCTGTCTGACCCCTGTGACCCCAACGGATCCTACAACTGCATCCAGCTCATCAACGACTTCCGCTGCGAGTGCCGTACAGGATACACCGGTACAAACACGCATCTGACACACCAGTGCATGAACGAGCACAAATGATCACATATGCAGTGAAAATAAATGTATATCAGTGAATAGGACCAATATGAATACAGCGAACACTAGATAATTTAATCTTAGTGAATTTCAAACAAAAACAAAATTGGTAAGGCTATATTTTGCTTAAATAAATAACCTTTTTAAGGATAATTTAAGGTTTTTTCAGGCTTTTTTCCCTCGCAAATTCTTATTACTTTAATGCAGACAAAACATTTGAGTATTTATTGACTGATTGATTGATTTACTGATTTAGTCTGAAGTATGCTTACTATATAATTATACATTATCACTATATTTCACTATATAACATAATTCATAATGCATTTATACTTCACATGTATAGTTTAAAATTTAAACATTTTTTATTTTATTGATTGATTTATTCAAAGTAAACTTAGAATTATACTTCACAGGTATAATTTAAAATGTAAACATTGATTATATCTGAGAAATATTTCTAAGTATACTTAAAATATCATTTTAAATACATTTGATTTATCTTATTAGCAAAAATTAACAAACTGATTTTTGTGAAGTTTTGTGATTCAGATATAATTTACAATTTAAACGTGTTTCCTTAATTCCTTGATTTATTTATAAATTTAGTACAAACTATATGAAGTATACTTAGAACTGTACTTGACAGATATAATTTATAATTTAAACATTTTATTATACTTCACAGATATAATTTACAGCATCATTAAATTTTATTCATTTTATTAGCATAAATTCAGTACAACAAAAAATGATAAATTATATTTAATTATACTTCACATATTATTTATTTTAGCATAAATGAAATTAAGTGCAACAAACTATGAAATATTCTTAGAATTGTACTTCATACATGTTTAAATAGTTAATTACATCTATGTATTTATTTATTTATTGCATTTTGGGGGGGAAATATGCTTGTTTGTTTGTTTTTTGTGAAAATTTAGTTTAAATGTGTTTTTTTATATATTTATAGGCAAGCGCTGTGAAACTGTGTTCAACGGTTGCAAGGACACACCATGCAAAAATGGAGGAACGTGTGCTGTAGCGAGCAACACCAAACAAGGATACATCTGCAAGTGTCAGCCGGTGAGTAAAAGCACACATCTTGACAGCTAATGCTATGATTTGAACATCACATAAACTCAGTTTAGAAACCCCTTTAAATGCACTTTCTAACTCTGGTTCTCTCTCAGGGTTACTCTGGCTCCTCCTGCGAATATGACGCCCAGTCCTGCGGCTCTCTGCGCTGTCGTAACGGCGCTACCTGCGTCTCGGGTCACCTGAGTCCCCGCTGTCTCTGCCCGCCGGGCTTCAGCGGACACGAGTGCCAAACACGCATGGACTCGCCCTGCCTGAACAACCCCTGCTACAACGGCGGCACCTGCCAACCCATCAACGACGCACCCTTCTTCCGCTGCTCCTGCCCTGCAAACTTCAATGGCCTCCTCTGCCACATCCTTGACTACACCTTCAAAGGAGGACAGGGCCGAGACATCGCCCTGCCACCGGAGGTGGAGATCCAGTGTGAAATCGCTCAGTGCGAAGGCAGGGGCGGAAACGCCATCTGTGATACCCAGTGTAATAATCACGAGTGCGGATGGGATGGTGGCGACTGCTCTCTGAATTTCGATGACCCGTGGCAGAACTGTAGCACCGCCCTGCAGTGCTGGAGGTACTTCAACGACGGCAAATGCGACGAGCAGTGCGCCAACGCTGGTTGCCTGTATGATGGTTTCGACTGCCAGAGTCTGGAGGGGCAGTGCAAGTAAGTGAAATTTATTTATTTTTCATTTAATTTAATTATTTAATGTTCTATTTTTATTTATTTGTATTCTTTATTTGTGTTGCTGTTTTACTTTATATTTATAAAAAAAAAACATTGAGTGTTATTTTAAAGTGTTTTGCTTGTATATAAATTTTTATTACTTTATAATTAAGGATTTATTTAATTTTTACAATCTTTTATTAAATTTGGAAAATAATAGAAAAATAGAAATAGAAAAATTCATTATAATAATGAAATGAAACATCAAGGCTGTCACAAGTTTTATTTTAGTATTATTTATGTACTACTATATTTATTAATATATTTTTCAATTTTCACTATAATTTCAGTTTAAGTTTTAGTCATGCACATTTGTCAATTTTATTTTATTATTATTATTTATATATATATATATATATATATATATATATATTTTATTTTTATTTTTTTTTCATTTTTTTTTTTTTTTCCCAATAAGGATTCATTTATTTTCATTCCAGTTTTGATTTTGGTAATTTTATGGTTTAGTTTGGTTTTATTTTGTTATTCTTTGTTTTTTTAAATTATTTTATAATTAAGGACTAGTTTTAAATTAAATTTTGCAGCCTTTTATTACCTTTAGAAAATGCATCCTAATGGAAAAATCCAAGTGAATATTATGTTAATAACAATAATATTTACATATAAAATTGTAATAAAATTACAAATAGAGAAACCAGTGTTTAGTTTTTTAACCTCTCCTTCAATCTCTCTCCAGTCCGCTGTACGATCAGTACTGTAGGGATCACTATGCAGACGGTCACTGCGATCAGGGCTGTAATAACGCCGAGTGCGAATGGGACGGTCTGGACTGCGCTGATGACGTTCCTCAGAAACTGGCCGTGGGGAGTCTGGTTCTAGTGGTCCACATCCCACCGGACGAGCTTCGCAACCGCTCCTCGTCTTTCCTCCGCGAGCTGAGCGGACTGCTGCATACTAACGTGGTGTTCCGCCGCGACGCTAACGAAGAGCCGCTCATTTTCCCGTACTACGGCAACGAGCACGAGCTGAGCAAGCACAAGCGCTCTGATTGGACGGACCCGGCCCAGCTGCTGCAGCGTGCCAGGAGGAGCCTGACGGCCTTCATGAAGCCCCGCCTAAGACGAGAACTCGATCAGATGGAGATCAAAGGGTGAGTGAAGGCAAACCACTGTTAAATCAGAATATTTAAATGCAACTAATCTTATAATGGTGCTTTTATATTTGTGATATTTACATGTTCATGTGTTGCAGGTCTATCGTCTATCTAGAGATTGACAACCGTCAGTGTTACCAGCAGTCTGACGAGTGTTTCCAGAGCGCGACGGATGTGGCAGCTTTCCTCGGAGCGCTGGCCTCTAGCGGGAATCTCAATGTTCCTTACATCATCGAGGCTGTCACAAGTGAGTGCCACATTTATGCCAAAATCACTGTTATTTTAGTTTATGATGTTCTATTATAATACTTATTAATATTTTGAATTAGCTTATTTAAAAAAATAATTTAAATTTTAGTTCAAGATTTAGTCATTTTGTTATGCACTTATTTTATTAGTGGTTTTTAAACATTTATATTTAGGAATAAATCATTTTTATTTCAGTTTTGGTTTTTATTTTCAGTTTTTTGTTTCAAAGTTTCTAAATTTTGTTTTTCATTTAATATTTATATTTTTATTTTATTTCAATTGTTTTAATTTTAGTTTGTTTTTCATTTTAATTTTGTTTCTTTTTTTTAAAGTGTTTTACATTTCTATTAATCCTTTATTTTTATTTCAATTTTAGTCATTTTAGTACTTAACTAACTTTATTCCAGTTGCCCAGCAACATTTCAAATTTTCATTGTTTTTTTTTTTTTTAAATATAATATCCATTTTATTTTAGCTTTAATTTTCAGTTTTCATTTTAGTTTGTTTTTATCATTTTGTAATGTGCTTTTGTTCTTTTTATTATTTATATATTGCTTTAAATTATTTTTATTTTAGTAATTTTAGTACTTTAAACTCATTTTATTTCCATTAGTTGCCAAGCAACATTTCTAATTTTCATTTAAGTTCATCTAATATTCATATTTTAGCTTTAATTTTCAGTTTTCATTTTGACTTTTGTAACTTTATGTTCTTTTGATTAGTTTTTAATTATTTATAGCTTTAAATTATTTCAGTTTTAGTTTAAGTCATTTTAGTACTTAAACTTATTTTATTTCAGTTAGTTGCCAAGCAGCATTTCTCATTTTTGAATGTTTTTCATCTAATATTTATATTGTGTTGTATTTCTGCTTTATTTTAATTAACAAAAATGATTTATACATTTTAGATTTGGTTAACTATAACACTAAATCATACTCTACACCAGGGGTTCTCAACCCTGGTCCTGGAGGGCCACTGTCCTGCAGAGTTTTGCTGCAACCTTGATCAAACTCACCTGCCTGTAGCTTACTAGTAATCCTGAACGGCTTAATTAGCAGGTTCAGGTGTGTTTGATTAGGGTTGGAGCTAAAATTTGCAGGACAGTGGCCCTCGAGGACCAGGGTTGAGAGAGCCTGCTCTACACACTCCTGCATTAATGACTGTATCTGTGCGCAGGTGAGGACCCCCCTTCAAAGACAGGAGAGATGTACCCCATGTTCCTGGTGCTGCTGGCTCTGGCGGTTCTGGCGCTGGCGGCTGTGGGCGTCGTGGTCTCCAGGAAGAGGAAGAGGGAACATGGGCAGCTTTGGTTCCCCGAAGGATTTAAAGTCACAGAACCCAAAAAGAAACGAAGGGAACCAGTTGGAGAGGATTCTGTCGGACTCAAGTGAGTGTGTGATTAAAGAGACAGTGTCATATATAAATACTAGATTTAAAAAAAATTACTAAAATTTAAAAATGTTCCCTTGGCAACTAAATAAGTTTAAGTACTAAAATTACAATTTAAAAAAATTTAATTAAAGCTAAATTAAAATATTTTAATAAAAACTTATAAAATGACAAAAGCACATTACAAAATTACTAAAACTAAAATTAAAATGAAACTGTAAATACAAAAATAAAAGCTACTTCAAAATTTTAATAAATACTATAAAAGTATATAAATAATACTACAATAATGCCACACATAATTCATTAAAAAAATTGTTATAAAAAGTTATAATGTAATATAAAATATAATCTGTTACTGTTATATACTGTTAAATACATCTGTTCGTTAATGAATGTCTTTCACCTAAGTGTGAGTTTTATAATGCAACTTATATGCAAGTAATATATTAAATGTATAAAAATATATAGAAATTAAATAGACCAAGTGATATTTTTGTAGAATTGTATATTTTGCACCTTAACTTGTGTGCAGTGTTGTTTTTGTATTATTTACAGCATATAATATTTTCAATTGACTTAATTTTTATTTTCTTTTTTAAATTTTTCTTTAATTTTATGTTTTGATACATTTCTTTAGTGCTTTTTTCTTTCTTTCTCCTTTTTTTTGTTATTGAAATATCTGCTAATGAATGTATTTTATATTAGTGTAAGTGACATTTATAATTCCATTTAATAATATATAAAATGCATTTTTGTTCCTTAAGTTCACAAAAACAGACATCATGTAGTTGCACGTAACTGTTTTCCACTTTTATCATTCACATTATTGATAACATTCCACTTCCCATCCTATCAGGCCTCTGAAAAACTCGGACAGCTCTCTGATGGATGAACAACTGAGCGAATGGGCAGAAGACGACACGGCTAAACGATTCCGGGTGAGTGATGAAACATTGTCCGCTGTGTGTTAGAGCTACTCCATGACTCTGGATGGATGTGTAACAGTGTGCATTTGTGTGCAGTTTGAGGAGCAGTCCATCCTGGACATGAGCGGTCAGCTGGATCACCGGCAGTGGACACAGCAGCACCTGGACGCTGCTGACCTGCGGCTGAACTCTATGGCTCCGACTCCACCGCAGGGCGAGATCGAGAATGACTGCATGGACGTCAACGTCCGCGGGCCTGGTAAGCGCTTACACCTTTACCATCACTTACTGATGACAGCTTTGAAGTTTTCTTTAAAGTGCCCCTATTATGGGTTATGAAAGTTTCATATTTTGGTTTTTGGAGTCCACAACAACATACATGCAAGTTCAAAAAAACACTATAATTTTTTTATAATATGCATTTATTTAATGACTCCAAAACTATTAATTTTTCTAAACCCTTCCTTTGCGTGATGCTAATCTGTGGTGATTGGTCGATTGGTCTCATTTCCATTTCATCATGTCTGTAACGCCTGATAAAGCAGCATTTGTGAGTGCAGTGCTGCTTTGTGTATAGCGTTACCGGGGAAACAGCTATTTTTAACACTCCAAAAGCAGCACCTAGTAGCAGAGAATGAATTTGCATTTTCATTCAGATCAAAGCGAAAAACAAGTTTTCCCAGGTCTGCATGCGCAACAAGTGGGCGGGCAATATGCTAATGTTTCATGTTGATATCAACATGAAACGACTTGGGATTCATTTTAAAAATGGCCCATTTCAATGATTCAGAGTCGACCCTTTCTTTTGAGAGACAATAACTTTATACATGGTGCACTTTCAGATTTAATTCTTTGCAGGATGTTTTCATTCACTTAGAGCTGTGTTACACACTACATGAAAGGTAATTTCAAAAATCCATAATAGGGGCACTTTAAAACTGTCCTCGGTTTCTCTCGTAGATGGTTTCACTCCGCTGATGATCGCGTCATGCAGCGGTGGAGGTCTGGAGAACGAAAACGGCGAGGGAGAAGAGGATCCCTCCGCTGACGTCATCACCGACTTCATCTACCACGGCGCCAACCTGCACAATCAGACGGACCGGACCGGCGAGACCGCACTGCACCTGGCTGCCCGCTACGCCCGCTCGGACGCCGCCAAACGCCTGCTGGAGTCGTGTGCTGATGCTAACGTTCAGGACAACATGGGCCGCACGCCTCTCCACGCCGCTGTTGCTGCTGACGCACAGGGAGTCTTCCAGGTAAATGACAAAAATACATGGAGATTACAGAGATTATATAGAGATTAATAAGAGAGTCTAAATTCATTTGTGTGAAAGCAACAACAGCTACATGATAAAAGATATTAATATTATTAGTAATAGTAGTAGTAGTAGTATATGTTAATAATGTTTGTTGTTGGTTTTTTTTTTTTTTTTTGTTAATTTCAATTTTAATATTATCAAATAATCTTAAATGATATTTAGTCTTATAATGTTAATGTTAACTATATTAAAATGTTTTTTGGTAATTAAAATAAAGTTGAAATAAAATCAAATATAAATATTACATATTCGAAAATTTAAACTTGCATGAAAATTTTAAATGTGGCCTTGGCAACTAACTGAAATAAGTTTTAAGTTGATGTAATAAAATTACTAAAATTAAAACTTAATGAATGTTATTCATAGTAATAATAAAGGAATATGAATTAATAATATTAATACTAAATAGAAATATTTCTCAAACTAATAAAGAAATTTAATATATTAAATGCATATTTAATATATACATGTGTATTTCATATGTAAAATGTATTTTTAAATAATTTAAATTTTTTTTATATATATATATATATATATATAAGAGAAATATTTGAACTCACCTAAAGTTTTATTTAGGAGATTTATTTTTGCCAGAGAAAGTTTTAGAATTTTTATCATGTTAATGTAAAAGATCTTGTGTAATATAACTTGTTTGTTTATTTGCCGTTTTTTATTGTATTTGTTATACTTATTTACTTTTTTTTTTTATTTTTTTTTTTTTATTGTTTTTGCGATGAAAATAGCCGAAGATGCCGACATGGCGTTAAATAAAAATATACTACTACTATGTACTAAGAGAAATATTTAAGAACTAATAAAAATGACAAAAGCGTGTATCAGTACTAAAATTAATTAAAATGAAAACTAAAAAAAAAAAAAAATCTAAATATAACTGCTATAAATAATCCTAAAATAACACTTCACGTAATTCATTAGAACAGTCAAGTTATAATATAATATTTAATGTATAATATAACAGTGAATAATATTTGATGTATAATATTTTAATGTTGTTTTGTGCACATTTTGTATTTATAGCATGATGTTTTTATCTGCTGTTGGCTGTTGAATATTGTTAAAACATTGCCTTGTGTTTGGCCACAGATTCTTATTCGGAACCGAGCGACGGATCTGGACGCCCGCATGCATGATGGAACGACTCCGCTGATCCTGGCCACCCGATTGGCTGTCGAGGGAATGGTGGAGGAGCTCATTAACTCCCATGCAGATCCCAATGCTGTTGATGATTCTGGTATGAACACAAGCAAGCATTATATGCGCAACCAAATCTCTCAAAACAACTTTCTTAGGTGTTATTTTGAGGATGCATGGCTGTCCTAACTTACTCTGTTTTTATGTTTCTGTAGGTAAATCTGCTCTTCACTGGGCGGCTGCAGTTAATAATGTGGACGCTGCTATCGTTCTTCTGAAGAATGGAGCGAATAAAGACTTACAGAATAACAAGGTGGGTTTGTGCATCAGTGTCAATGAATTTATGATAGAAAATGATAACTGTTATTTTTTACTATTCCAAATAATGTGTTTTTGTATCTGTGTTTTTTTTTATATTATTTATATACTCATTATAGTTTTTATTAATATTTTGAATTTGCTTTTATTTTTACATTTTTATTTGAACTTACTTGTTTATTTTTTTTGGTTGTTTTATTTGCCTTTTTATTAGCGCCCCCCCCCCCCCCATTTTTTTTAAATTAATATTTGTTTATTTTTTAATTTTGGTTTTCATTTTTATTTATTTCCAGTTAGTAATTTTAGTGCTTCATCTTAAACTTATTTTAAGTTTTCAATTTAACAACTTAAATTTTTTTTTTGTTTGTGCATTTTTTTTATTTTTATTATTATTTATTTTATTTTAGTTTCATTTTTTTTCATTTAATATTACTTTTTTTTTTTTTTTTTTTTTTTTTTAAAATTATTTCATTTA
>JAFVLL020041014.1:0-26060 GCA_021397915.2 Tor tambroides
TCCAAATAATTAAATGTTAAAAAGCTGTAAAATCAATAAGTCGCATAAAAGCTTATATCATGTTCAGCTTTTATCCTTGCGGACTGAAGCCGAGGTCAATGAGGAGCGATAAAAACCTTTACTGAAACCGTGTCGGGATACATCTCTCTCTTTAAGTGCTTTGATCGCGAGTAATTTACAAGGCCAGACCAGGCTGATTTGAAGTTTCATTTGCACAGTTTAATCCTGCCAGGACAAGAGGAATTAGTCAGTTCTCTGTAAAGAAGTGCTGTCTTAAACCACAGAGTATTACTCAGCAGAGACGTTGAAAACAATTAGCATTGCTTGCTAATCCTCTCAGCGCATTTTTAAACGTAAACGGCCTGCGGTCGCTGTGTTTGGGAAACAGCAGGCACGGTGCAGATCAGACCTTATTTTGACTCGCGTCATCAAACCCTACATCAATCTGACAAGCTATAAAACACACAAACATTAGTCAAGTTTAAGAAGGCATTTTAGATTCAGATCAGCACGGGCCAGAACATTGCGTGTGAGTCCCATTGCCACCTTTTCCAGGAGGGAGAAAATGGGGGCGCCCTCATCACTTCCCCTCTTCTCGAGAGCAGAAATGGTCTGTCATGGCTAATTCTTGAACTGATCGCTCTCCAACTCGCCGTTCCAATGTGAAGCAAGAACTGAGCCACTTCCCAGAAGTGTGAGCGTGCTTTGACAAAGAGTGATTTCCAACGCTCTTTCCTCAATTTCAAGCTCTTTTCCTGGTTTGTCTGACCCACCCAGACTAACAGGAATTACTCTGCCCTACACAGACCAAAAAAAAAAAATAAAAATGCAAGAAGTACAAAAACATACTATAAATTACAAACTACTGTGTGCATGTGACAATATATTCATTCATTTTAGTGTGTCATTTTTAGAATGTGTTGGATTATTTCCTTTGTTTTGTGCATGCATAAGTATACAAAATGCTACAATACTACTTATTGGATAAAAATAGCAGCTTACTGGACATACTATTCTACTTTTACTGCTAGTTTTTTCATTTACTCCATTCATCTCCATTGCCCTACCACATGGTGTCAAGCACACAGAACCATTGTAAAACCAGCTGCAATTGGTTTTAAAATGACAAACTGCCTTTCTTCTGTCTGAAATATTATTATTGTTTAATCTAATTATTTTTAATCCAAAGGGAATGATCTAAGAGCCTGTCTTTTGAAGCATTATTACGTTATGGATTTCTCACTCTCCTCACACAGGAGGGGTTTAAGGTGAGGCTGTGTTTTATAGTGGGTTCAGAGTCTGTGCTGGCTTTTTTTTAATAATGTCCTGTCAATCTCAGTCCTTCAAAACACTCCACTGGCTCCTAGAGAGTCATGAGGTACAACAGCTGCCAGGAGGCACACGTTGCTCCACTCATACACATGCATGTACAGACACACAAACACACACAAACCTGCTCAAGTCTGAGACAAAAGTTTTGGCATGCACACAGTTTCTGTGCATGGTAAGGTCATATCTGTGGTATGTGCTACTGCTTTAGTCCCAGAAGCATATGGTGAGTGTTTAATAGTGCTAGTTTACTTCTGGGCAAACATTCTGTGTGTTGGATTGAAGGTTCTGTCTCCTGCCATTTGAATTGAACTGCAGTGGTGGTGTAGTCCTCAGGCTGGAATTACAGACAGCACTGGTTTTCTAAAGGCTAACTGTCCTTCTGTTATAGTTGTAACATTTGACATGCACTGCATTCTTTGAAAGAAAGGTCCTACAAGTATTCTGCATCTTTCGGAAGGGTAAACACTCCCTAAAGCGATAGTTCACCCAAAAGCGAAGCTCTGCCATCATTTACTTACCCACATGCCATTTCAAACTTGTGTGACATTCTTTCTTGTGTTTTTTTTTATTATTAAATGTAAAAAAAAAAAAAAAAAAACTGAAACTGAAGCCTTATTCAAAATATCTTCTGTTCCGCAGAACAAAAAGTAAGTCATACAGGTTTGGAACATGACAGTGAGTGACAGAATTTTTATTTTTATTTTATAGTGGGTTCAGAGTCTGTGCTGGCTTTTTTTTAATAATGTCCTGTCAATCTCAGTCCTTCAAAACACTCCACCGGCTCCTAGAGAGTCATAAGGTACAACAGCTGCCAGGAGGCACACGTCGCTCCACTCATACACATGTATGTATAGACACACAAACACACACACAAACCTGCTCAATAGTAAAAAGAAGGTGCTTTGGGAATGCCATGATGGTAATGCTATGGTATTCTCTGAAGTACAGTATGGTGTATGGTAATCATACAGTACCATAGTATACAGTAGTGTCCAAAAGTTTAATTTAATCCTGGAAATACACTGAAAATTTATGATTTTGATTATGATTCAGAAAAAAATGTTTTTACACAAATGTGTAGGGCTTATGCAGCTCAAGGGTTGCTGTCATTAAAGCTAAAGAAGGACATATCAAATAGAAATTCAGAAATTCACATTTCAATGTAATATTTTACTTTGGTAATGTAGTTTGTAAAAAAAAAAAAAAAAAGGACATTTTCTCTAATGGATCACAGTGTTTATCAAATCACAATTAAGTACATTATCATAGTAGCACCACTGCTTTTTGGACTTAATCACTATGTCAGTGCAGTACACAATAACAAGCATTTAGTTTGTAAATCAACAGAAATAAATGTATTTATTCAATTTTTTTTAAGTATGTTTGATAGCCCTTCTTAGAAGTTTAGAAGTGACTGTTTTGTTCAGCGTTCGGTGTCAGAGTTCCTGTGAGGACCTGGTTTTAAACTGGAAGTAGGGTAATGGCTTCTGGGGAGACACCATGAGTGCACTGTGAAAGGTAGGACAGTAGTAAGAGAGATGGTTTATGGTCAGAGTAAAAGGACATGTGAGCCTTGTAATCCACAAACACAGAGCCCATATTGTTCTTTCCAGTAAGTGGAATGGGAATGTGTGTGTACGTGTGTGTGTGTGTGTGCCTGTGTGTACTCACAGATATTTGCTGTGCCCTTGGGGATGGGGAGATAGGATCCTGCGCTCCAAGCTCTGGCCTGATAATTCCTCTTACAGCGGCCACAGTCAGGCCCCGTGGTGTTGTGCTCACACTCGCAAGTCAGTCTCTCTTTGTCATAGTTGCAGCTGTTGGCATGAAGGTTGCACTTGCACCTGTCACGGTGAAAGAAAATAAAAAAAGAAATAAAACATATGCCCTTGTGGATTTTCAATCGTGGAGTTCAATTACACCCGAGAGGGAGAAAAAATTGGAACCAGCACTTAGAGACCACAGTGACCTTGTAAATCATTTGCATTTCAAGTAAACGTGCATCTGCATGTGGGGGTATTCTGAAGCTTCCAGAAAGTGACTTCAAAACCTTGCACATGGTGTCAAGGATTCTGTAAAATCCACATCATTATTTTTCTGTTTTTTCTTTCCTCTCGAAAGATAGGTTATTTATAATTATCCCACTGGAAAAGAAATAATTACATACAGGTCACACTTTCAACAAGAGAAAGAAAACAGTTAAATAATATAAAAAAGTAATTAAGTGGAATATATGTGGCGTACATCTTGCCCACTTTGACTGTTTACAGATTTTTTGCTATATACATTCTATTTAATATCAATAAATCCTGAAGCACTTGTGAATGTTTTTAATCCTCAGAGGCAGTCATATTTAATAAAATTTAGTATGGCAACAAACCCCAGCAAGCGTTTGTCTCACATATTGTACACACCATGCAGGGAGGTTTGCGCCCCCCTTTTCCTCTCTAAGCACGGAAATTGATTTTGTGTGCAGGAAGGCAAAAGATGGATATTTCTGTGGCACACATGCAGTACTGACATAAAGAAATGTGATGCAGTTACGTGAAACTGTTCTGCAGCTAGAATGTAGTAGCTTAACTTGTTTACATGTGTGTCTGTTTTTCAGTTCACCTGTGCTCCTAATTTAAAAAGAAATTTACCATCACTTGCACAAATATTTTTGGAACTCATTTACTGAATAACACAATTGTCTTTAACTTCATCTGTATCTGTATCATAAAATATATAGAGCCATAATCATAATCCACCTTGTTTCCCCAACATGATTATGTATGTGATTAAGTGTGACTCCCATGAATCAATTTTTGTGGAGTAAGGGAATACAAAAATAATAATAAAAATGGAAATAGAAAACAAACTTTATACATATAAAGGAAAGATGAAAATGAAAATATATATAGATATATATATATAAGTACTTGGCCCACTTGCCTCTAATGTAAATGTATCACTGTAAATATTTTACATTATTATTATAGCTGAAATAATACCTTATGGTAATAAACATCATGTTGCATATGCCGTCCGTAGATATTAAGTTAGGAAAAAAACTGAATTCTTTAAATCTGCACAGCATCATTCTAACAGATTAAAGTAACACTGTAAAAAAAATCAAAAGCTGATCAGTTGCTAGTCTTTGATCTAACTTTTTCCAGACTGAGGCTCCTCGCGGATTACGGGCATAACCAGGCTCTTGATGTCTGCCGTCTCTCTTTCTCACGCAGGTGTACGGTTTGCCCTGCGTGGGCACAGAGGAGCATTATTAAAACCATTAAAACTGGTGTGTCCGAAGAGATGTGCGTGCAGGGGCTGATAAATGTGATGCACCGAATCACGTTTGGAAGTGACAAATGACTGCTCAGTCCCCGCAGGTATACACGGGCAGAATAAATGAGAGGGTATTATTCTCCAGACACCCTGATTTGCATCTCATTATCTATAGTTTTTTTTAATTTAATTTAACAGAAGGGCATGTCAAATCTCAAGATTCTAGGACATCCTCTTTAAAACTGGCACCTGTCAGCCAAGCATGAATCTGTTGCTTCTGTGAAATGTCAGCAAGCTTGCACACATAAAATCTCCCACCAAATAATGACATATGATGCAAATTAGTCATTGATATTATAGTGGGTCATTAAACTGCATATAAACAGCGAGTAATAGACTTCTGAGACATACTAAAACTACACAAGAGTAAAAACCATAAAAATAGGCTGTTTTACAGTGACATACAACATTTCAAGTGGGCAATGAGGTACTTATTCAGTAAGAACTTTGAATGGCTCACCAGCCTGAACAAACAAGGCTGGTCCAGTGACTGAACAAAACAAAGCCATCGAGCTGCAAGGAGTAAAAGGCATGCATGGCATTCTGATGAGGCCTCTTGTTCAGTTCAGGTGGAGGTCTCAGATTCCACGCCGCACTCCTTGTAGCTTGACCTTCATATCCTCTTATCACCAGTAACATTTTAATCAAGGTGTTGATACGAGGCAGAGCTGTGCTGCTGATGTAATGAAGGGGACACAGCAAGGGCCCGCCGGGTCTCATTGCCGTCGGCATGGTAGCATCGCTAACAGAAACGAAACATTCTCGTTCCAGTCTGGTCACCAGGGGAGACGAGGTGCAATAGCTGCCTCAAGGTGATGCGAAGTAAAAAAATATATTTAATTAGACTTTAATGCCAAAGCTGCTCTCCAGGGCCCCACCATAGAAACTGTCTGTCTTAATTTAACCAGGGCTATGCAATATTCACAAACACTACATTGTTCTGATAAAGGATTACGGTGAATGTTCCACAACAGACAAATATGTTGTTAAAGGGACTGTCCACTCAAAAAGGAAAATTCTGTCATCATTTGCACACCTTCATGTCATTCCAAACCTGTATGCATTTCTTTCTTCTGTGGAACATAAAAGAAATGCTGTGGAACATAAAGAATGCTGCTCCCATCGAATTCCATAGTATGGACAAAAAAAAAAAAATACTACAGAAGTCGATGGAACCTGAAACATACGGTTATCAACATATCAGCAACATACCACAATATCCTACATGTTTGGAATGACATGAGGGTGAGTAAATGATCACAGATATTTTTATTTTTATTTACTGTATTTATTTTTGTTTTTGGTGGACTATCCCTTTAAAGATATATGTGGACCAGTGGCGTGCGGTGGTGTTTTAAACTGAGGAGGCAGTTTTATATATACATATATATATATATATATGTATGTGTGTGTGTCCCTGTTACACTTAATGTTGTCACATTTTCCTGGGTAAATAAATATTACATAAAAAAAGAGAACAAATATAATTCTATTTTGTATTTTATTAATATTTTTTATTTATTTAATAATGTTAATACTAATTATACATTTCATAGTGTTTTTATGAATTTTTATATTTATTCCAAAATAACTAAAGGCAGTAACAATTTGAACAATATTCTGGAAACAGTTTACAATAAGGTTTCATTAGTTAACATTAGTTAACTACTTTAGTTAACATGAACTAAGAATAAACAATAGCCTACTTCTACAGCATTTATTAATCTTAGTTAATATTAATTTCAACATTTACTAATGCGTTATTAAAATCAAAATTTGTGTTTGTTAACATTAGTTTATGCACTGTGAACTAACATGAACTAACAATGAACAACTGTATTTGTATTAACTAATGTAAACAAAGATTAATAAATACTGTAATAAATGTTCATTGTTTGTTCATGTTAGATTAAATGACACCTTATTGTAAAATGTTACCAATATTTTTTTACGTGTGAACTGATGTTCAGCTGTTCTTTTTAATAGTCAACTTATTTTCTGGTCATTGTCATAAAAGCTCTGTAAACACTGTCACAGACACAAAGATATATATTTCATCAAGCTGAATGCTCACTCAAAACTGACGCAGTCATCACGTTTTCAGACCATTTCAAGTTTTATTTTGACGTGACACAAAGCAGTGATATCTAAGCAGGAGAGTTGTTTACTTACTTTATAATTAGTCAATAACGCCATCATTTTCTTCATTCAGACCGAGAGCTCGCACGAAAACAAGAGGCGGGATTTATCACACGAACCAATCACATCCAATCATAACCGATCATATCCAATTATAGCGCGACGGAGGCATTGCCTCCTCTCACGTGACTTTCCCCCATTCATCTCAATGAGCCTCCAGAAAAGTCACCGCACGCTTTAGGGTCTCTGTTTTAAGTCAATAGACCGAAGGGAGGCAAGCCTCCGCTGTAACTTTACCTGCGGGTGTCGCTGTTTGACAGCGTTACTTTATAAAAACGAGTTACTTTTATACTTTTAATGCCATATTTAGTAATATTTGCGATTTATGTTTGTAATATCGATTATTTTCTCATCCAATTTTTTGAGGAGACACTGCCTCCCTTGCCTCCTCAGAGGAAACGCCTCTGATGTGGACCCAAAATTCTGTCATTACTCCAAACTTGACTTTTGTACTTCTGTGGAGTTTTATGTGTTGTCCATGATATTCTGTTCTATACAATAATGGCTGTCAAGCTCAAAAATCAACACTTTACTGTATTATAAGTATAGTGAAGTCAATGCGGTCAAAGACTGAGTTTTGTTGTTTAGTGAAAATCTTGCCCTCCACCATGACCCTTAAATTTCATTCTCAACTGTGTATATTCACTGAAACCTTGAGAAGTGTGAAGGAATTGTTCACCCAAAAATGCTAAAAGTGTTCTACAGAATAAAATGGATACAGGTTTGGAATGCCAGACTCTTCTTTTGCTTGTTTTGTGAACTATTCCTTGGAAAAAGAGTGGACTGTGTAGAAATAAATGTAAAATGTAATTCTAGTAATTAGGTTGTGTGGTCAAACAGATGGCTAACATGCTACAAAGAAGAATAATGAAGGTTTTTGTTCAGTTAGCTTTGAGTCTAACAAAAAGTTTAAAGGCTGAATGTCCTCCTTGAAAGGCAGGAGGCAGAACATGCTGTTAATAGCGATTTATTTATTTATCTTTTATTGAAATACTAGCCTGAAGCACAGAGTCTGTGACCTCCAAAATAATGGAAGCCTGATTGACAATAAGTGCACAAACAACATCGTAGTTTCTCTCTCTTTAAATGGTCCCCCTTTCAATTGACCTCTTGAGAAAAGAGCTCATCTTCATCATTTCATATCTTATCTGCTCTTGCGCCAGTTTGGAAAACAACAGCAAAACAGCCCCGGTTCTCAAGCCGCCTTGTGCTGTACTGACTTATCAGGGGATAATTATTAGCAATTATCTCCAAATGAAGCTTACACATGCACGGCTAAGCATGCTGATCCAACCACAACAGTCTGAGCGAAGACAGAATGGCCTGTGAGCGAGCTAAGTAAGTGAAGTAATTATGTTTAATTAAATGTGCAGGTGTTATTGTAACACAGAGAACAAGGTCAAAACTCTCACTAAAATAATTGTTTGCTCATGTCAGCATATAAAAACCATAGTGCAAAATGTTAGGATGAGGAGGCAAACAGACTTATACTAAACAATGCAACAACAAATTCAAAAGAGTGTTGCTGAGTAACTGGGGTATTGCATTGCTTCAGAAGACTTGGAATATAGCGTACAAGCCGTACGCACTAATTTAACATTTTTTAAAATGACCTTTTGTATTCCACAGAAGGACGAAAATTTGAAACAACATAAGATTGAGTAAATACTTAAACCAAAGCATAGACATTTGCTGTGTCTATTGCAAAGGACTTGGAACACAGGAAAATGGGCTCAAGTCCCCAAATGCAGAACTCAGGTCTGTAGCCATTCAGGTGTGGTATCTTGGGCTTTTCGAGCAACAGTGGCTGAGCTTTTGAAGCAGATGGGAAAACTGCAGTGCTGGGTAGTGCTGCTTTCAAACATCCAGTTACTTAGAAAATGTTCAAACTAACACATCCTGGCCAGCACAGTGTTACATTTCTATCCTTTATCTTTACTTTTTCCTATCCATCAGTAATTTTGTTCAGAAGCATCTGCACTTGTTTTCCGTTTGTTGAAGATGTTATCTGAATTTTGATGATGGGTTTGAGGTTTTTGGGGTTTGTCAGACTGTTTCTCTTCTTGTAGCTGATGCAATGCTGTAGGCTTTCCCTTATTTTAGATAGAAAGTTGGTTCAAAAGAGTTTCCCCAAATATTTAAAACATTTTTATTCCACTTTTTAGGATGCCAAGTTCTTAGATACCTTTGTTTTTTTTCAGTCCTGATCTACCTGGCCATCTGCTGCCGCATCTCTGAAAAACAAGTTTCGAACTGGATGTAGACCAAAATGAAAGAAGTGAATTCCTGGGGTGAGAGAAACAATTCTGTCATCATTTACTCAAACTCATGTCATTCCAAAACCTGCAGATTTTCTTCTGTGGAACACAAAAGAAAAAATGCCTTCTTTTTGTCCATACAATAAAAGTCAATAGGGTCCAGTATTGTGTCGGACCACACTGACTTTCATTGGATGGTCAAAACGATTCAAAACCATTTTCAAAAAGATCAAAAACATCCTTAAAAATACCCGTATTTGTGTTCCACAGAAGAAAGGAGAAAGAAGATCATACAAGTTTGCAATAACATTAGGGTGAGTAAATGGAGACTATTCCTTTAAGGTATCCTCCAGATTTGGTTTACTTCCTGTTTAACAAAGACATTGAGGCCCATTTTCTAATGGAACCACATCACCCTCTTCTATATATTTTACTTCCCTTCACTTGCTTTGTATTTTTTAAAACGTCTCTCTACAGCATGTATCACTAATCCCACTGCATCTGCTTTTCCACCTCATCAAGGTAAAGACAAATTTTCCCTTCTCTGTAAAGTGTTTACTTCTCCAACCACTGTAAAGTAATTACTTCAGCCAGTTCTGACTCTTTGTGATTGGCTGTGAGCAGTAGCGTGTCATAGGCTGACAAGGTGAGGCCTGAGTACCGTACCTCACTCTGAATCGGAGATAAATGAAACAGGGCATCTTGTGTGCTGACTCTAATTGCCTCCTGACAAACACAGACAACTGCTCCGCAGAACAGCACAGGAAGTGAGAAGTGAGTGCAATCTCTCTGAGACAGATCTGTGCAACTATTGCTTTTTGCTAAACTGCATGGACTTGACAGCCACAGAAGTTACATTCAAGGACAGCTTAAAGGTGCCGTTGGAGATCTCGGAAAATGCTAACTTTAGCCTGATAGCACTGAAAGCGAATGTCCCACCCTCCCTGCAATCGCCGTCCAAATACCAGAGACAACATTAAATTACTACAATAGGCTACATTAACGGTTTCCAATTACAGTCCTGGCGGCTCGCGCCCTCTCTGCACATTTCATATGTATATCTTATCATGTCCGACGTTTGTTCTGTTCGACCGTAAGTCATAAGTGCCCTGCGAAGTGGACATCACCAGATATTCTGCCATGATTCCAGTTCAAAGCGAGAATATATGTTCCATACAAAGGGCATTAAAGTGTGTGAGACATAAATTTAAAAGGTATTTATTTACAGAGGTATATTATGTCACACTTCTCTAGTAAGTTTCCTCTGTGTGTCAAGACGCTGCGCAGCGCAAATCCGTGAGTGAATGTTCCAAAGTGAAATAAACTTCAACGGATTTCCCCTGCTCAGGGAGTAGGGTGCAATGAACACTGTGTAGGGAGCATGTCAATCGGAACACAGTTCATGCACGTAGCTCTCTTCTAATGAGCTGGTTATCTGAATCGGGTGTGTTAACTAAAGGAGACTAAGCAAAATATGCAGAGCGGGGAGCGCGAGGACTGGGATTGGGAACCGCTGGGCTACTAGGAAGGAAGATTGGGTTGTTGATGTTTGTCTGCCATTCTTGGGTTGTTGATGTTTGTCTGCCATTCTTGCTCTGTCTGCACAGCGTGCGTGATCGCACTGATGACGTATCTATCTGCGCGAACAGGGTGTGCAGAGGTATGCAAATACATACGTTGACAGACAGGCAGGAGAGACAATTAAAACGCTCGGACCGAGCGTTTTGATTGGATGAACATTTCTTTGTCCTATGCTTTCCACAGAATATATAAATACAGATAAATACATTTAGACCACTTAACTTAATGATTGCTATCAGGATGTGAAGAGACTTTCAACCAGAATAACAAAAAATGTTTCTGAAGGCAATCACCTATGATACCTTTAATGTTTTGGGGAGCCGAAGATGACCATCTGAGAAACCAAGAGACCCCTCTGGGTTCAACTAGATGTAACAATACTTACTAAAAACAGTCGGTAACAACCTGCACCACATTAACCCTCTCACTCAACCGCTAATGAGCCACAAACATGACAATTCAAGTGGCCCTGGTGGATATTTAATGGATATTCTTTACTCTAAAAAGAAGACTGTGGATGTTGTCTAAGGCTCTAGGCTCAGAAAGCTTCACATTTGCTAAATAACAATGTTAGCAGGATGCAGTGAGGAGCTAAATTGGAATAAATCTGAATGACCCTGAAGCCAAACATTGCCTCTGAAATTACAACATTGTATCTACAATTAATTTAACAATTTAAATAACATTTAGTTGTCCCACTTTTGTTTTGTGCAGCAGTCACACGCTATTACAGATTGTTAATGTAAGCCCCAAGACATTCATATTATTCAGGGGTCAATGAGCTAGTCACAAGATAAAGAAAAGCTGGAAAAACTGGAGAAGCCAAATCTATTCTGGGCTAATGCTGCATTCAATTCAACCCAACCTCAAAGAATTTCAAACTTTCTACTTGACAGACAGGTTTATTTTGCTCAAGTATAGCTCATGTAAAACATATATGACAAATGACAAACAAAAAAGACGTATAAAAGTATAAAGACCCTTGATCAAAAGAAATGGGTAACGCTTTAGATTACAACCCGCAAAGAACTACGTAAGTATACCTAATTTACTGTGTACGTTTCTGTAATTATAGTGTTCCTATAAAGAACGTACGTGTCGTTATAAGGGAACAATGTGATATGTTTGGGTAATAAGTGGGTAACAACCAGATATGCAACCTGCAAAGTAAGTAAACTGAAGTTACAGCGTAACTTTTTTGTAATTATAGTGTGCCTCCGTGTTGGTATAGGAAAATAATATGGCGATGTTTGGAGAATAAAGGGGTAACAACCTGTAAAATTACAAATCATTTATACTGTAAGTATTTTGAAACTAAGGGGTACTATTCTAATATTACTGGTATGGCCTAAACAATAATCTTATGTTTGGGAGTGATTTAGACAGACGATTCTTTTTTCTAAAAAAAGAGGGTTTAATTTGGCCATCAAACAATTAAAACTAGAGCAATATTTTTCTCTGTAATTACTGTGCATATATACACTTGTTCTGTGTTTAAGCCCAACTTGTTCCTCCCTTATTCCATGTAGTTACAGGGTAAATACAAATACTATGGCCAAACTAAAGTGGTGCTTATATCTCCTTTTATATTCCAGTAGAATAGGTAAATACACCATTTGCGGGCTGTAAATTAAAGTGGTGATTGTTTCCTCATTGTTCCATGTAGTTACAGGGTAAATACAACTTTTGCGGGCTGTAAATTATAGTGGTGATTGTTTCCTCCTTGTTCCATGTAGTTACAGGGTAAGTGACTACAACAAATTGCTCTAAAACGATTGTTTTATACAGTACGTCATACATTATATATCAGGTAATATATCAATAAACATGGTTACTGTTTTATTTAATTCAAATATTATTTGAAATTTGGGTTTTTAAATTAAAATCACACACAATATGACAACAGTAACAGCACAGGCAAAAGATAATAAAAGATAAAAATTTATTACACCAGTTCAGAAAAAGCAAAGCAACTCCATACTTATATAGTTTCTACAGTTAAACCAAATTCTTTTGAAACACTTGTTTAAGAACAAATTTAAGATTTTGTTCAAGTTGGTCATGTTTTTCACCCACTGACGAAGTTAAACTATTATGGCCAATCCATCACGTCAATAAACACACAATAATAAACACTGAAAGTCAAGAACTATAGCGAACTGACAGGATTTTACCGTCTTTTATTTAACCGTTTTGATCCTCAAGCACCATTTTGATTAGTGCACAGTTCCCGATTTCAATCGCCGCTCAATGTTGTGAGAACATACTCAGACAAAACCCTCCAGAACAATTTCCAGTCAGTTTCAAAAATCTCTCTCCTCTTCACTTCAATTAGTTTTCTTGTATTTTCGACACATATTCCTGTCATGAGCGCCGCAAACACGGATAGACTCATCTCAAGTGCCATTCAAGCTGTTTTTAGTTCCCGCTCACCACATTCACTGGTCCAGATTTAAACGAACACACTCAAGACAGTTTCAAAGTTGTCCCTCGTCTGTGCTTCGATTTTCCACACGTTTCCATCTTAAGCACCACAGGCATGGATTTCGTCACACACAGAACTGTTCGCATTTGAACCTCCACATTCCTCACCAGGGTTGCCAGGTATTCATGACAAAACCCGCTCAATTGCTACTCAAAACTAGCCTAATCTCGTTTCGAGGGGGGTTCCCCGATAAAAACTCCCCGGGAAAACCGCGGACTTGGCAACATTGTTCCAGGACGGTCAGATTATTACTTATTACTGATATCAACCCAAATTGACTCAAATCAAGTCAGCTCACCCAACAGTCTCAACTGAGCATTTGGATTGAAACAACAGCCCAGCGTGTTTAAAAAGTAGGCCTACATAGTGTATCTTTTTGCTTAATCGCTTGCAAATATTGTTGTATAGCCTCGTAAGTTGTCATAATATTAGAATAGGTACCCTTTAGTTTCAAAATACTTACAGTAGAAATAATTTGTAATTTTACATGTTATTACCCCTTTATTCCCCAAACTTCACATATTATTCCCTTATACCTACACGGAGGTACTGAATAGGTACACTATAATTACAAAAAAGTTACACTGTAAATTCTGTTTACTTATGCAATATGTTGCGGGTTGTAATCTAAAGCGTTACCAAGAAATGAGTTTAATAAAAATGATAAATCAACAGGCTGCTGTATGAATCTGTATGAAACTTGTGTATTGTATTGGTGATAATAAAGGCATACTCTGGGGAGGGTTGTGAGAGAAATGTCAAGGAGATTCTGCTAAAATGAAGCAAAAATATTCCTTCATTTCTCCTTGAGCATACCTTTACCAGCACCAAAGTGTTTTTCATTTATTTCTAGCACTTTCAGTCTTCAAAATAAGATTGAGAAGCTAAAATGTAGTATCTGTAAATGCATATCTAAATCAAAATACTTCTAAATAAAACTGATAATGATGAATGTATCACACAGCACTGGAAGTGGAATTTATTGAATTGCAATTCAAAGAATAGAACACAGGTAATGCATTTCAGGAAATCTGAAATATCTGAAATTTATCTATAATATCTTAAATATATAAATTAGGGCTGTCAAACGATTAATCGCGATTAATCGCATCCAAAATAAAAGTTTTTGTTTACACAATATATGTGTGTCTTCTGTATATATTTATTTTGTATATATAAAGACACACACATACAGTATATATTTTGAAAATATTTACATGTATTTACATGTTTATATTTATATTAATATAATTTATATTATATAAAAATATATTTAATATATAAACATAACATATTTTCCTTAAATATATACATGTGTGTGTATTTATATATACATAATAAATATACACAGTATACACACATATATTATGTAAACAAAAACTTTTATTTGGGATGCGATTAATCGCGATTAATCGTTTGACAGCACTAATATAAATAAAGAAATATATTTTAACACAATGCAATCTATCTATGTATCTTTCCTATATTCAAATTTGAATTGAAATTATGCTTTCTGTTTGCTACCTTTCAATTCTGATGGGTAAAACCACTCTCCAAGTTTGACAATAATGGGTGATTCTTCAACATTTACTCAGTTTGTTGAGAAAAAAGTAATTGAAACCATTGTAAAAATGCAAAGACAAAGAGAAAGAAATTCCTATTCATCTGCAGATCCCCACTACAGTTTACAAAGTTTCTCACAGGGCAAGCACAAGAAAAGCCCTTATAAGCCTGACAGCCGAGCTCAACACACGCCAGCCATGACCATACAGACGACATGACTCTCTCTGATGGAGTATCGCTGCGGGAATTTGTTTTAAGCAAAACTCACGAATCTGGATTTACACAGCCAATCTGTTGTCTTGTTTCCCATCCTTTTCACACCACTGCAGCAAACAGCTTGTGTTTCGGTATTATCATTCTGGAAAAACAAGGGTTTGTGACCTTCTTCAATTGCTGAATGTGTAGCGTGTCGGATGAGGGATGTATTTAAATCTTAATGTGTCGGGTCTGAGGGAGGCGGGTGAGGGGAGGTCGGAGGATATATCTGTGTTGTAATGATGCATGGCTGTATGGGGCTGGTGAATTGGCCTGGCTCAGATTGCCAAGTTTTCCCCAGACGCTCTGATTAAAGACTCTTAATCCATCATCAGAGGCGGCCTGAACCGCACAGATGTGCCCAGGGTCAGAGGGCAGTCCGCGATCGGAATCCTACAGCGCTTTGCGTCTTCATCTGTCCTATACAACAGGCATCAGCCCAGAGTGAGGCGAGGAATATTAGATGTAAGCACCTCATAAATTCTTAGCTAAAGCGACTTTAGACAGAATAGATGTTCAGAACGAATGTAAAAGCTTCCCACGCATAGCTGACTGAAAGAAACACCACTGTAATCTAAAGCAGTGTGACATAGTCAAATGTTATGTGTACGTGTGAAGGGGGTGTGGGGTTATCAGAGGCAGAGATGTTGAGTGAAGGTGAGGTCAGTAAGGGGATTACTCATAGATATCCGTCAACAGTCGTATTATGAGTGACCAGACCTCCCCCTCTTAGTAATTAAATAGGTCATGCCTATGAATGCAGATGCTGTCAACTAAAATGAAAAGGAAAAAGATGGAAATGATTTTAAAACACTGCTCTTACAGTTTTTGTGAACACAATGTACCTTATTCATGAAACCTTCCTACATATATGAGTAAATAGAGAGAAATTTGCACTGCAAAAAAATACTCTGTTAAAATGAGCTCAAACAACATAATTCTTGAACATGTTTTCACAACTTCATTTCATTAAGTTGTAATGTATGTAATTTCATAACTAACTGGGCAGTGGATCTGTAGTCCCCAGCATGCTTTGCATGGGACTGCATTAAGAAAGTAAATTTTGAAATCAAGTGTAATTTTATGTATTTTCAGTAAAGATTAAGACTAGTTAGTGTATTATATTCAGTTACGATGTAGAATGATGTTTTTTGAGTTTTAAACTAATTTGGTGGAATAGTTTTCCTTTTTTAATTAAGTTCATTATTGAGTGTGTGCATAAAATGAACCTTCCCCAAAACTCTTTTACGGATTCACAAACACCTTGTAAAACTCAGATTTGATAGTTAAACGTGTATGTTAATACATTCCAGTCATTCCTAGGGAATTCACAGCATAGCATAATCCCCTTCCATTAAATACAGCTAAGTGAATTCCATGTCAAGGTTATTATTATAATTAACTACAACTATAATATTAATAATAATTAAAAAAAAAATTGTTACTTGAAATGAAAAATTGTGACTGAAAAAAACTTATTTTTAGCTAGTTTCAGCTCATTTTTATTTAGTTTAACTTGATGTATTAAAATGGCTAAAACTAAAACTAAAATAAAATGAATAAAAATATATACACATAAAGACAACAAAAATGAATAAACATTACAAAAACACACAACAAAATTACTAAAACTTTAACTAAAATTAAAATGAAACCAGAAAATATAAAAATAAAATCTAATTCTACATTTTAACACTTAATTTTAACTATAACAGTATCTCATTTATTGTAAAATAACACTGTTACATGTACAGGAAGCTGTGGGAACATCTCAATTCCCTTCTCAGGGTTGGCTCCAGTATATTGCATAAAAGCAAGACAGAATCATTTTGAAAAATTCATTCTGTTCATTTTTCATGAATGAGGCCAAACTGATATAATCAAGCGCCTTAACATTTAAGATGGACTTTGTACAGAGCAAGATAGTGACTAATGATGGCCCAAACTTTCCTCTTCAGAAAGAATGGCATAAACGTAACCCTGATTTTGACACATTAACATAATAATTCTTGTGTTACAGTGCTAATCTGAAGGGAGGCTAATAGCTTTATTCCAGTCAATGGCTTTGAATGGGATAGGGATTTTGTTGGAAACTCTAAATGGGATCAGCCTTTCCGGGGAAACACTGTGGCTTTGCTCTGTAAAAATCCTCCCATCACCTCTGTATCAGCCCTGCTTATAGTGCTAAGCTGTGTATACATGTACGTGCATGTATGCGTTTGTGTGCATGTGAATTAGCACATGTCTGTGCCAAGGGACGTCTGTCTGCATGTGTTGATTTTTCATACTAAGTTTGTATACAATATGAATTCACTGAGGTTTTCTACCCTGAAACACATAATTAATCCATTTGTGTTGTGATTGCACACATGTTCCTTTGCTGAGCGCTCTGTAAAGGAGGAGGAACAGAATAAGGGCTGTGCCATCTGTGAGTGATCAGGTCAGAGAGAGATAAAGAGAGAGACACAGACAGAGACGGGATGAGTGAGTGGAATGCAAATCAGCTCTGCTTGGGAGGAAGGAGTCTTTGTGTCAGTGTGAGAGAAATGTGCATCTAAACAGTGATTCAGACTCACACACACATACTGATGCTCAAGAAATATTCACACTAATTCCCAAGGCACTTTCACAAAATACACATGAATCACTGGTCACATTATCTGCATTTAATGTGCACATGAAATGATTGATTTCAAAGTCGATATGTGCTACATTTGTGCTTGTAAACGCACTGGCCCTCTGATCTGCAAATTGCTGGGGAACGTAAAAAAATACAGCACCTTTCACATGCCTGCTTTTTTTTATTAATCTTAATATTTGATGTTGTCAGCACTTCTCTTTTAAAACCCTTTTTAAATGAAACATTAGCAGCAGGTTTTTATTTTTAAAGCAACTGCAAAAAATGTCACCCTTTTGATTTTGAGATATATTTTTAATCGCATGTGAAATGAGTAGCTGCACTATCCACTTCATCTGTTACACCTCGTTTCTGTACAGAATATGTGTTTATTGACACATCTATACTATTATTATTATAATGTTTAATGTTGATCTTCCACAAAGCATCTAGGTGGACTGGAGTATGAGGAGAAAAAAAACAAAACAAAACTAGGATTGGCCCCTTTAAAATAAATGTCTGTCTTCAGTCTAAACAGAAGATATTGTTTAAGAAGGGTCAAAGAGTTAACAATATAGGCAGACTGGTTTGCTAACACCCTCTAGGCTATGGTCTGTCTCTCCTCTGACTGAATGTGCTGGATCAGGCAGTCGCTGGTAATCAGTAAGGGTGTCTAGAGGCATCCAAACGTTCAGCATGTTATCATTAACACAGTTCTCAGTCAGTCAGCGGAGTCCCAAAAGACACAACATTCTCTTCACGGAGAAGCGAATGCATTTCCCAGTCACTGGATGGCTGCTACATTATTGATAAGTCAGAGTGGTTCAGCCGTTCTTCTTACTTAATGTCAAACAGGTGAAATAATTATCAGCATGTTTACTAGACTGCTGGTTGCTCAGGTCTGACAAATCTGGAATGCAACCACGAAATGTTGGGTAGATCTTTTTTTACAAATTTAATGAGGACAACACTCAGTCTCATGAGGTTGGTTTCTTTTTGATGGACTTTCAAATACATATTTTAAATCAGTGGTGGATGTGTGTGTTTATTCATGCATCAACCAAAACTTCACCTTCTGTGAAACAAGTGAAGGAGAAACCACCCGAGCCACAACACTGACAGACTTTACAATTAAACACATACAAAAATACTCGAATGGATCTACAGATCTCAAAGCAACATGTCATTTTCACATTTAATTGCATCAGCTCTGTTCCGAAACCTAGTGAGCTATTTACCTCAACAGCAGTCACCAGAATTCACTGACATGGCCAATGAAAAAATGTAGATAAATATTTACTATAAATATCATCAATATCATCAACATGTCATTCAGTACTTACAAGTATAAATGAAAATATATCAATATAATTATTGTTTTTTTTTCTTTTAAATAAACATTTTCTTTAGATGCTGCAAAAATAGAGTGTTCCAAATCAGTCACTTATGAGGTAATATTTCATTTGGGGTGCTGCCTTAAAAGGAAGCAGCCTATGTGGGTAGCAAGGCAGTTCACTAGGGTTTAAGACAGAGCTAAAATACTTCATCCACTAATACTGACACATATTTACCAGGAATGTCAAAAGTATGAGCATGATACAAAAAATATTTGTGTGTGGTGGTCAAATGTTGAAAAAAGAAAAAATACTTTGGAAAATATATATATATATCTTTTGATTTAATTAATTTGTTACTATTAATGTTAAAATGGTAATGGTAAAAATATAGGTTAAATATTAGGTTGCTATTAATTAAAATTAATATTAAGATCAATTTCATTGGTATTGGTATCAACTACTAAAATTTTATTACCATGACAAACCTAATATGCACTCAATAAATGAATGCCAAAATGACCAGATGACAGATGCCCATTTCCTAAGTTCTTAAATATCACCATAAAATGGTGGTATTTGATGGACGTTTCCTCCAGGGTGTTGACTGAGTTTAGTTGCCATCATAAATTGCTCCTTTATAATTCATAAAATCAACTGGCCTAACAAACAAAGAGCATGCCAGCATTTTTTTACAGGAGCTAATTAAACATGTGAACTGCAGAATGATTCACATGGAACAGAGGTAGATTAGCCCTCCCCCTTTCAATTCTGACCAAGCATGGCAGTCACGCATCAGCCCAGCACGACACACACACACACACACACACACACACACACACACACACACACACACACACACGCACACATATCTGGAACCTGGCAGTTGAGCTACCCAGATACGGCGCTTTCTGCTTCTGTTTTGCCACACAGCCCTTCTCCTCTGCACTCCCTCCTTCTGCTCCTCATTTTTTATACCTCTACGGACTGCAGGTGCTCTGCTTGGGGAACTCTCAAAGCAGTGGGTATCTTATTATGGTGAGGCAATGGTGGAGAGAGACAGAACAGTGAGCCCCATGTGCTCAGACAGGAAATGCTGGGCAATATGTGAAGCTCTTTGTATGAAAGCTGGTGAAAACCACAGGCTGTGAAACACCAACAAGCAGATCTGTTATCCGTAAATAAGTTAAAGAGAGTACACAGGTCGGGCAGAGACAGGGGGAAGAGATGCGAAAGCAAAACAAATAGATTAACTGGGAGATTTTCTAGACTGCAGGAGTGTTAGTGTTTCTGTTTTGTGACTTGTTAAGATGCTTTAAACGAGCTTCTGCAGGTCTAATAGTAACAGGCTGACAAGCCAGGTGTCACCTTCCATTACCTTGACTGATGCTACCTGTCTGCTGTTCACTCATTCTGAGAACTACAACTGCCTGCTTAAGAACAACAGAGAAGATGAGTCACAAAAAGATACTATTAGGTTTCTGCAAGAACACAAAAGCAAACAAACTATTTACTTTATTTTATTATTGTTCTTGTTTTTATTATTTCAATACTTTTCTTTTTATAAATGTTTTATATTCTTAATATGGTTCTAACAGGCACCTACATGAAAACATGTATGAGGAGTGCTGAAAATGGGCAGTGGTCTTCAAAATCAAGGTCAGCATTTAGACAGATGTGGACACAGATAAGCAGATGCAGAGAACTGAACGACTAAATGCACTCATCAATCATGGGGAGAGCAGAGTTACTCTGAGGAATTGTGGGAATTAATCCTTCACCTGCATTTCGTTTAATTCCCAAATTGTTGAAAGGAGAAGTCAGCTAATACACTATTGAGTGAGACGGAACAGAAGAAAGAAATGAGAGCGATGACTGTGAATTCTGGGAGACTGAGAAAATAAGCTGGACATTTCTTGAGCTGGCTCAAGGGATGTAGTGACAATAGCTATGTATCTGCAGGGTCAAGTGTGTGTTTTTACACATTAAATTGTTTTCTTAGCTGAGTTGACGCCTGGAAACGGCATTTGTGAATAACATCATGACTGGATGATGAATGAGGTGCCAGAATCAATTGGGTGTGTAATTACACTTCATCATTTGGATCTCTTGTGCTCCGATTCTGTTTCTCACAGTAGAAACACACACACACACACACACACACACACACACACACACACACACAGAGTCTCAGATTAACTGCCTGGGCAGCAGCTTCCTGATGTGTCAATGGTGTTAAGAGGTCAAATGGAATATATCTAAATCGGTGTCCATATCAACCGATATAAAAAGTTGCACTGGAATTCTTCCATTTCTGTAACAATAGCACAAAATCAAACGCTTTAAATAAAATCAGAGAAATGCAAATTGGATTTCAATCATCTGAGGCCGGGAGGTTATAACATGATTAGATTAAGTTTTGTGGTGAAAGAGCATGTGGAACAGAAGACTGCTGAAACATCAGATGACCGGACCAATGAAATGTGCTGATGTGGAAGAGCTGAAGTGCCGAGCGCAGCACATGAGATGGCAAGAGGAAGATACAGAGCAGAATGACTTATTCAGGAAGGGGTGGGGGGTTGTGGGGCGAATCTCGAAATTAGCACAAATAGATTATCTGTCCTCCAGTTCCTGGCCTCAGCTCGGCCCAAGCAGTCCGGAAAAAAAGAAAAAGAGAAAAACACATTGACTTCTCGGCGAACGACTGCCTGTCCGAGCAGCCAAGGAGGACCGCAATTAAACGATCAATCACCGTATCATCGATCCCTGAGGGAGACAACTGTATCCGGGCCTAACTAAAAATGCAACAGTTTTGCACAGATAACAGAACTGCATTTGAAATGAAGTAACAGCTCTATTTTCTTGTGTAAACAGATATATTTACACATACTACACTTACTTGATCACAGCAAGAAAATACCATTTTTTCTGTAATGTTTTTAAAATGTTTAACTTTTAATTATATATATATATATATATATATATATATACACACACACACATACACACAGAATGAGAGAATGTTAACAAAAAAATAATATTTTATCATATGTAATATAATGTTAATTCAATTTCTCTCCTGAGTGTTTATAATATAGCACACAACGATGCATCAGTCTAAAAAGACAGCATGCCATTTGTGATTTACAAATTAAAAGATTGTCTTTTAGACATGGCTGTTGAGTGAGACATTTACACCCCTCTTTATCTAAACTGCAAGCTAACCAGGAACAGTAGGAGTTTTCGGTTCTCCTGCAGAGACTATGGTTGAGAGAGAGGGCTGATGTATAATGCATACATTATACATCAGAATGAGTGAGGGCCAGCAGTGTGTCAGAGGAGACAGAGTCAGACTCAAGCTGTTCCTCTAGGAGCCTGCTTCATCCCTCCTTTAATTACACTCTATTGATCAAACACAGATGGAGGGGGGAATGAGGGATGAAGTAAAAGAAAGAAAGAAAAAGAAAGACATGGAAGGACAGGGAGAAAGAAGTGTTGGGTGTAGTTTTCAGACTGAGAGGGAGAGAAAGAGACTATTACAATTGCTGCAGTATCTAGTATATACAATGGGTACGGAAAGTATTCAGACCCCCTTAAATTTTTTCATTTTTTTTTATGTTGCAGCCTGATACTGCAATTGTTTAAATTCATTTTTTTTCTCATTAATCTATACTCAGTACCTCATAATGACAAAGTGAAAACAGGAATTTAGAAATGTCTGTAAATGTATTAAAAATAAAAAACTGAAATATCCCATTTACGTAAGTATTCAGACCCTTTGCAACAAAACTTGAAATTTAGCTCAGGTGCCTCGCATTTCTCTTGATCATTGCTGAGATGTTTCTACACATTGATTGGAGTCAAATTAAATTGATTGGACAAGTTTTGGAAAGGCACACACCTCTCTATAAAAACCTCAGAGCTGACAATGCACCTCAGGTGAAAAACAAACCATGAGGTCAAAGGAACTGCCTGCGAGAGCTCAGAGACAGGATTGTCTCGAGGCACAGATCTGGAAGGCTACAAAAAAAAATTCTACTGCACTGAAGGTTCCCAAGAGCACAGAAGTGACTTCCATAATTCTCAAATGGAAGAATTTTGACTCCAACCAGGACTCTTCCAAGAGCTGGTCGCCCAACCAAACTGGCTTAACTGATGGATAAGGGCCTTGTCTAGACTGGTGACCAAGAACCTGATGGTCACTCTAGTTGAGCTCCATGATCATATATGCAGATGGGTACAGAAGGACAAACATCACTGCAACACTCCACCGATCTGGGCTTTATGGCGGTGTGGCCAAACTCAATCCTCTCCTCAGTGAAGACACATGAAAACCCACTTGGAATTTTGAAAAGCACCTAAAGGACCCTCAGACTCTGAGAAACAAGATTCTCTGGTTTGATGAACTCCAATTCTACACTGTCATGTTTGAAGAAACAAAGCTCTGCTGTCACCTACAGAGTACCATCCAAAAAATAAAGTGTGCATTCGCAGCCTCATGCTGTGGGACTGTTCTCCAGCAGCAGGGACTGAGGGACTCATCAGAGTAGAAGAAAAGCTCAATGCACCAAAAGGCTACAGATAGCCTTAATGAAAACCCAGTCCAGAGCATTCAGAACCTCAGACTTGGAGCATTAGGTTCACCTTCCAACAGGACAATGAACCCTAAACCACTGGCCTAGGCAACACAGCAGTGGCTTAGGGACAACTCTGTGAATGTCCTAGAGTGGCCCAGCCAGAACCTGACTTGAACCTCTCCAGTTGCATCTGGAGAGACCTGAAAATGGCTGTCACCGGCGGTCCCCATGGCAATGAGCAGAAGTTGCAAAGAAGAATGGCAGAAACTCCCCCAATCCAGGTGTGCAAAGCTTGTTGCATCATACCCAAAAAGACCTGAAGCTGTAATTAATGCCAAAGGTGCTTCAACTAAGTATGGAGTAAAGGGTCTGAATACTTATGTAAATGTGATATTTCAGTTTTTTCTTTTTAATAAATTTACAGACATTATTAAAATTCTGTTTTCCCTTTGTCATTATGAGGTACGGCATGTAGATTAATGAGAAAAAAAAATGAATTTAAACAATTGTAGTATCAGGCTGCAACATAAAAAATTGAAAAACTTTAAGGGGGTCTGAATACTTTCCGTACCCACTGTATATACAATGCACAGTATGCAAATTTTGTGACCTACTACATTTGCTAAAATGCTTACTACATGGAATAATGTATCTAAACATGCAATGCTTGATTTCAACTTCCATTTCCAGTGTGATGGATGAACCAGAAGTAAATTTAACTGAGCGACAAAAATGTAACTAAACATGCAAAATATATATAAATAATATAATTATACTAAAACACTTTTACTGCTTTATTTTTATAAATATATAGATAGAATATAATAGATAGAATATAGAATAGATAGAAGATAGAATATAGTGTATAATATAATAGGTTTTACAGTGACTTTACAAAGTCACCTCAGATGAAGAAAAACCTAACTGTTTCTCACACAAATAAGACACCACACCAATGTGTTTCTATATAATCTACTCTCCCAAAACTTGTAACAAAATATGATATTAAATCATTATTAATAATTATGACATCTTCACACAACAAACATTAATGTGTGACACTGGACTAAAGTATACATTCTGCTCTCTTTTCTTTCAATTTGCTGACCTACTTAGTTCTCCGTTCTAGGGCTGCATCTCGGCTCCTTTGTTTCATACCGATATAGACTGAATCTCTTCTGAGATCAGGAATTCCTGTGCTTGGGGTCATCTGCCTCCTGCCAGACTCTAGTGGCTCACGCACCGTGAGGCAGAAAAACATTTCAGGGGATAAAGGAGCGTATGCTTCCTGTGAGTATGTGGAGGGAGATGAATCATGATTCTCCATGACAGGGAGGATCAGAGAAAAACCTACAACAACGAGCATGCTGCTGAACTCTGGATTACCTTTTTAGAAACAAGACGACAAGTCACTGCTCTCATAAATATCCGTCAGAGATGACACTCACCGATCATCACTGTGCACCATTAATGAGAACACAGCCTTGAGGGAGGTTTAAAATTTACAGCCTTCTGTGATCAACTGTCATCTTCACCCACTAACAGGTTTAGAAACATTCACACATTCAACACACAGCATTGTACACTCTGATGTGAAGTTTGCTGTAGATTAGACTTTCTCTGCCTACTTTCCGCACTCTAATTCCTCTATAATAAAAAAATGCAATGGCTAACTACTTACTGAATATTGTGCAGAATATGCTGTATTATGTGTACTATTAAAAAAAGAAATAAAACAAAAATTCCTTCAAAATGACAGAAAGGCTCATCTACATTAAATAATTAAAATATGCTTTCTTTGAATGAATAGACACCTTTATTATTGACCTCAGACACTAATGAGTTGGACAGGCAGGGACAGATGCTGAACTTAATCTTTTCTCCTTGTTAAGACTAAAAGAAATGAACATATAAATGTGAGATGAGATGGAGGCGGGTATGGCCCCTGATACGTGTATAATTAGAGAATGAACTCCTGTTTATAGCCTGGGTGTCAGAACAGTGAATTTCACAGTCTTGAGATTGATCACAGGGTGTCAAATTAGAAAGTATATTTCAGAACACTGCAAAAATTCCTGACTATGCAAGAGTTTAGTAAAACATGAAGAACAATCTAAAAAAGCTTTCTAATTTCAGTAAGGTTCTCATTCTTGGAAAAAAAAAACCTCACACACTGAAATTAAAGAGTTAATGAGAACAGTAGTTTTTGCTTGATTCCCAAAGTACATATCTGCACTAAAATGTTTCCCCAGATCTTTTTTATGTATTGTTAAAAATAATTGTAAGACCAATACACTGTAGTTCTGTCGAGCTCTTTAAATAAATCAAGCCTATGCATAAAACATTCCCCTAAAAATATAAAGTGAAGTACACCTACCCTGCGTCCCAATCCACAAAACTACAGAATGAGAAATGGTTTAAGAAAACGAAAAAAAGAAAAGAGCCGAAGGCAACAAACCCCAACCAAAATTTGACTGCAACTGAGTTAAATGTCTTACCTGCCATGTACTTTAATGTCAGAGATGGCGT